>JAPQRN010000026.1:21989046-22016455 GCA_037367275.1 Coranthus polyacanthus
GATTCATTTCAAAATTGTGCTTGACTTTAAAATCCCTTTTGCAAGCACTGAAAGCAATTTATATTTTATATTTTATATTTTATAGTCATGTCGCCATGTTTAGCTTTGTTCATCTCAAATGATTGCTCACAGTACAAACATGAAACATGTTTATTCTTCCAGTGGCTGTTTTTTTTCGGAGAAGCAAGCTGTAATTTCCCAACCTGGCTGCTGTCATCTCACTATGAAACATAAGCTAATTATACAGCTGTAAATTATTCCTGGCTGATGAGAAAGGTGAAACTAATGAGGTTAGACGGAGCTTAAACAGCTCTGTTTTCGCTCTGTGAGGCTTCTGTGTATGTACATGTCAGTTTAACTGTAAAAACCAAGTGAAAGTGAATGAAATGTGCCTGTGGACAACTGGCACTCTTGGTTTTTGACACATAATCAGGGTGTGTTTGCTTTGTACACAGCAGCGCTTAATTTTAAACTGCAACTACTGACTGTAGCCTCCACCCAGTCTCCATTACTGCCTGAAGGGTTTGGAGGTGGGCTCAAGGTGAATAAAGGGTGGAGCATGTCTGTTCTCTCAGGTAGAGTGCATGTCTCTACAGCCACTAATCAGATGTGTGTGCCAGAGTGTGTTTGCACATGGCTTCTCCAGGATCCGATCCTGCTGGTATGTCCTTCGCTCCACGTGGGACATTACTGCAGGCATGTAAACGACACAAAGGACAAAGCGTTTGACCTCTTTTATAATCCCACAGCTGTCTGTATACTGTCAATATCTAGCCTACTGCCTGTAATTTTTCCTATAAACAGCTGCTCAGAATCAGGCTAATTTATTTTTAACCTTAAAGTCCCAATGGACTTCAGCAAAAAGGACAACGAGTCTCTCTCGATCTGACGAATCAATAAACAATCACAGGACCAAATGAAGTCATGCATTATGTAAGAAGTTAGTTAAGTTTTCTTCGCTGTGATTTAAAGTCATCTGCCTTTCTGTTGTCGTTGCAGGTAATATTAAGCATTGAGGTGGGCCAGTAATGCCGCCCCCAGCCACAAGTCCACCCGCCGTGCCCCCCCCAGACGGCGGGTGGGGGTGGGCTGTGGTGTTGGCATCTTTCATCTCCATAGGCTTCTCGTACGCTTTCCCCAAAGCCATCACTGTCTTCTTCAAAGAAATCCAGATCATCTTCGATGCCTCCTACAGTCAGATCGCATGGATCTCCTCCATCATGCTGGCGGTCATGTATGCTGCAGGTGAGTCCCGGTATTTTTTTTTTCCTAAAATTTTGCACTCAAACAATATTGGATTCTCATTTTCTGCGTTTTCAAATATTGACTAGCAACAATATATTTCTATTTTTCCTACAAGCATGTTATACGTGACATTTTTCCCATCGTCCCTTCCTCTTATTGAAGAAGCTAGAAGCCTCGCCTGCTGCCATACGGCCACAAGATGCTAGTTTTCATTCATGCTAAACACCGGTTACGTAACACAGTGAACCCTCTGCGCACTGTCTGGACTACACATGGATTACAACTAGATTGTGAGACATTTTGAGCCATTTATGGCCACTTACCATACGCACCGCTTTCCATTAACATACACACCAATTCATCCACCAATTGTTTATTTTTACATTATGATGCTGTTTTCACAAAACATAGTGAATTGATTATCAAGAGCCAGGAAGATGTTCAAATCAGGTCGACAGTCCCTCCAGTGAGTAGCAACAACTAGCAAAACCTTAAATGTTATATGTGAAGCTTTTTGTTCTGATGTCATTCAGCCATAGCCTAAGTCTTACTTCTTGCCTTTCAGTGGGTTGTTAAAAGATTAGGGACAGGGTAACCCCTATTAGGACACGACGTCCTGCTAAAAGAGTCCATCGGAGGCAAAGCACCTCAGATTCAGAGCCTCTGTTTTAACCATGATCCTTCAAATCATGATGTTATCATTCTTTGACAGGAATCCTTTTTTTCGTCATTGTGAAAAGGCTTGACAGTAAAACTCTGCGTTCTTTCTTTTTAGTCGTTTAGTAGGTCATGTCATTAGATCATGAGCTGGATTTGAAATCCGCAGCATCACAGGATGCGGCCACAGCGCGCCGTCCTGAGATAACCAGGAAACCACCAGGCACTTCCAAAAAATGACATTTAATTTACGTATAAACTGCAAATATATGATTTTCATAGATATTTTTAATGATCTACCAGGGGCCTGTGAGTTTTGAATAATTCAAAAATACTGATTATTATTGAAAATAATATCAAAAGCTCTTTTATCATATAAATTACTGAGTCACTGCCACAGATGCTGCTGGATTTTTCCTGAATAAGGAACCAACAGGGTCAGAATGTGTTTTCAGCAGGTCTTTACCATCTTGCTCTGATCACCTGCTGGATTTCCCACTTTGGCTGCAGCTCTGCAGCCCTCTGCTTGGCAGAGGCACGGCTGCCATCTGTCCACGCTATAATCCTCCTGTCATTCTATCTATTGCTGTTGTCACCATCTGCACGGTCATCAGCAGGCCTGGAAAGCTCATCTTCTCTGTAGTATATTGCAGATTCCACCACAAACAGTGGAAAAAACTATTAACTGATCTGTTCATAACACAGATGTTCATATTAAATGTTAAAGAAAGCGAAGACTGTCACTCAGAGCTTAAAAAAAAAAAAAATTACATTTATTAAATTACAAATGTTGTAATTACTGGAATTGCTTTGCGAAATGCTGCAACAAACATTTTTTCTCATTAAAAGCATTTCATTGGCCAACAACATAGCGTTCACTCTGGTAAGGAGATACAGTGCTAATAATACAGCAAGCAGTGAATGAACCGTAAATCACATTCTGAAACATGAAACGTGTCAAACGTGTCATTTCTTGGGGGAGACAAAAACAATGTCGGACCATGACCTCTGACCTCCCTAAGAGAACGCTTGATCAGATACCTTCTACGTTCCACATCACAGTTTGTACTCATCTCCAACTGCTGTTTGAAACGACTCTATGTCATCGCACGGTGACACTGTCAATACGTGTAGTTACCAGCAAAGCAGCTCTTGTTACTCATTCATTCATATTGATCACACTCATCAGCTATTCATTAAACACCTGCTCTCTTGTTCTGCATCTTATGCTGATGAAGCGATCACTGTTTGGACGTTTAGCACCTTTCATATTCCCTACTGCTATATGTGTGTGTGTGTGTGTGTGTCATTACTTACAGCCTGATAATGAACAGCAGCCTGACGCACACAGAAATTATAATCTAATCGATCCAAATTACCGTACTGACCTTTTAACCGAGAATTACTGTTCAGTACAAAGGTATTTAACAGGTTTAACTTTACTTTCATAACTGAAGTTTTTATTATCTGTTTAGTTTGTCTGACTTAGTATATCAATGAATAACACATTCATTAACGATTTCCCCGTTTACTCATCAGTCATCAAGTGGTGAAAGCTCCAAACCTCATTTATTCATCTGACAAATTCAAAAGAGCTTGTGAAACAGTATTGGGTCCGTCTTTGATTAGAATTCAGAGTCTCAGGTGTATATACATTTTGCATAATTGACTTGAATGAGGAAGCAGTACTTTGCATGTCAAACATTTCTGATGGATAGAGAGAAGCTCCAGTACAATCATGGTATTATATTCAAAAACATAGCTCCTATAGAATGGAAAGCAGAAGCTCCTTTTTTCTGGAAAGAGTTTATTTGGGAGCAGGTTTTGTTCAAAGCTGTAAACTATATGTGGGATTTCTGAAATGTCCAATGGAGAAAATGTAGTTTAGTTTTCAGATTCTGTAGAACAAAGCGATTCGGATCCTACAGAGCATCCCATCGTTCAGCTGTGAAGCGACTGTTCCTCTTGGCGCAGCGTGATGACGTGTTTAAGCTGCAGGCCGTGGATCAATGTCACTAATCCACCAAGCGAGAGAGGAAGAGGAGGGAGGGAGAAAGTTGACCTTGGAGCGAGGCAGCCTGGAAGCAGTGTGTTACATTCAGTGTAATGTCATAAAGACAGGTAGACGACAGGATGCTAAATAAACAAGAGGCACCACTTGTTCACTGAACAAACAAGAAGTGTTTATGGGTACCACGTCAGCACAAGGGGGGAAAAAAAATCAGCAGCCTCATGTTTTTCTAGAAACAATGCAGCTTCTTTTTTAGCTCAGGCCTCATGGTTTAAAACGTTTTTACTTAAACGTTGAATTTCCATTGGGGGCATTTATTTAGCAGTAGGCTACTAATGGGAAGTGATGGGGCTGTGTAGGGGAAGCTATTTTAAAAACCGTGGCTTCTGATGCTATGAGCCACTTAGAAAAGCTATAAGACACTCAAACTGTTTCACACGAACAGATCAACTAGACACATTAGCACGCTACTTATCTGAACAAAAAATCTTCACTAGTCACTAGCCATTATGTAATTATTTACCCCTCATGCACTGGGAGATAATTTTACTAACTTAACAACAGAGAACATTGCTGCTACACATATATATGTATGTATTTATCATCTTCACTCTTGTTATGGTAACATGTAATAGAAAATTACAGATATCTCAAAAGCAAGGCACATAACCAACTTACCTTTTCCAAAATCAGGGCTAACTGATCCTTTAATGGTATTCTGATGAAACAAGAAGATTTGTTTTTCTGAAATGCAGATTTATCTCACCAGCCTGGGAGAATGTTTTGGCAATCTTCTTGTCACAAACCCCCTTGTCAAATTTTTAACAAAATTGAGTTTGATGCAGCTTACTGTCATCTGGGTCTAACTTTACGTCAAAGCCTCATGGCAACCTAAAAATTGCACAAACAAACTAGGTTAACTCTCTATTATAATCCTGTAAATATGTGCGTAATGGCTCGGCAGCCAGACACAGCTACTTCAGAAAACCATGTCGTATCCTCGTGCAGCCGAGCAGCTTTTAAAAGTTGTTTGCTTCCATTTTTGTCTGCGTTATCCTATTTGAAGTGTGATGGATAGGCAGCATCCTCACATCATGAGCTGCACCAGCTTCGTTGCTGCAGCTCACATTAAGCGCTCATAGAGAAAACTCATTTCTATATGTGTCACTCCCTTTTGGGATAGAGGTGGTTATATTTAGTTTGGGGTTTTGTCCACTGTGTAATGAAGTCCATGCTGCGTCTGGCCAGGAGATGATAAGCCTATTTCAAGGGAGGTAATGTGCAGGCTCAGGGCTTCCTCATCATGGCCAATTCGGGTCCCGCTGGGCCCCCGAGAATACTGATCACTGCTGTGGATGCAAATGAGGGGAACTTTCCTCAAGGTCGCAAAAAGATTCATGCAGAGCAAATTAAGTCAGATGACTTCTCGCCCGATGTGGCTTTTAAATTGCACTGGGCCTGACAGAAATATGATACATCTTCTGGCTGGTAATGAGAGCATTATTTCAAAAAATACATCTTTCATTACTTTTCTTATTCCCTTTTCCATTTACACCTCCTCTGTCCTGAACATTCAGCAAAGGGATAGTGACGATTATTAGATGCATGCATTAAAAAAACTCCCTCACTCATCGTAGTAACAAAGGAGTCTTAGTTATGATTAATCGTAATAAAAGATTTTCCACGTCTGAACATTTGAAAGCTTTGTCACTGGGTAGTTATATTAACATTAATAGGTTAAATAACAGAGACAAGTAAAAGGTGTCACTTGTTACAAATCAGACAGTAATGACATTAGTTCATGACATTTGCTCTTGAGGAAAGGTTAAGAGTCTAGTTATTCACTGTGTTCAATACCTAGACACTCCCTAATGGAGCAACAATAACAAAGCTAAATGCAGATTGACTATTGGGTCGGTCAGGTGGATGCGGTCCTGGTGCGTGAATTTTGCATCAAGTTTCTCAAAAGTACAAAGGTTGAATCTTGGCTTGTGGCCCCAGAATGGCCAAGACGTCAGTCGGTACGTCAAAGGCATTGCTGAGTTTTGGAGGATTCAGATTCAGATTTCACTTTATTGATCCCTATGGGAAATTCAGTAATTGGATTTCTCTCACTTGTAATTAATTTGCTTAGATTGCAGAGTTAAACTAGGGATTTGGTAACAACAAAATAGAGTTTAACTGTCGGCTTTCAGAGAAATTGGAAGATCATCTCTGGCACGGCTTTGAGGCTGTCTGAATATACAGTAAACCTCATAGGCTTACATGAGGTGATTTCTATGCATGACTATGGAAATGACAGAAATAATAAAATGCTTTGTCATTTGTTTTTTTTTTTGGCTTGTAAGTGAAATGCAGAATGATGCAGGTCAGCTCTTTGCACATTAAGCAGCTGAAAGCCAACACTACTTCATTCACCTTACACGCAGAATTTATGTTAAAGCACACTATGTAAAAGTCTTTTATGATTTTTCACACTGTCACGAAACTGATATGACACAAGATGATGTGACTGTTGTGTTTAAAAATTGAATCCGTGCAGTCGCTGCTATTAATAGAAGCGTGGCTCCCACTGGATTGCAGCACTAACCAGATTAAATCATTATACAATTTCACTGATCCTGACTGCCATAAACATGCTACATGTATGGGTTGATTTTGTGTTTTCTATTTGTTCCAGGTCCCATCAGCAGCATTCTGGTCAACACATATGGCTGCAGGCCCATTGTCATGATGGGCGGTGTCCTTTGTTCCACCGGCATGATCTTAGCATCCTTCTGCACCAGTGTGGTGCAGCTTTACCTCTGTATAGGAGTTATCGGCGGTAAGTCCATCTAAATCCACTTAAGTCCATGAGTTAATTTACTTGCATTGAGTTAATTTGATTATCCTTTACTTTGGAATAGTAGGGTAAAAATAAAACCATTTAAGTAGGAACAATGCTTCTGCTGTTTATTCAATCTCATGTGATTCTCTGAAAAAAACATTTTCCCTTATTGTGCTTCAAAAACTTTGTAACCATATTTTAGATCTACTGCATTTACTGAAATAATCCAATAATTGCCCACATGTAAAAATCTAACTGATCTTGAGCCTAGAGTCTAATGTACCTCCACCATGTTTCCTAACAGGGCTTGGATTAGCTTTCAACCTGCAGCCAGCGCTGACTATGATTGGCAAATACTTCTTTAAGAAGCGTCCCATTGCTAATGGACTGGCCATGGCAGGCAGTCCAGTGTTCCTCAGCACCCTGGCTCCTCTCAACCAGTACCTCTTCAACCAGTTTGGCTGGAGAGGCAGCTTTCTCATCCTGGGCGGCTTACTGCTGAACTGCTGTGTGGCTGGTTCCCTCATGAGGCCTCTGGCACCGCCACCTGGCAAGGTTAAGAAAGATGAAGAGTTAGCAGCCGTTGCCACCACATCAAAAGAGAAGCGCACTGCCTGGGAAATGCTCAACAAGTATCTGGACTTGACGCTCTTCAAGCATCGTGGTTTTCTCATCTATCTATCAGGCAACGTCATCATGTTCCTGGGTTTCTTTGCACCTATTGTCTTCCTTGCAGCATATGCTAAAGACATGGGCGTGGATGAGTACTCCGCCGCTTTCCTGCTCTCAATCCTGGCTTTCGTCGACATGTTTGCCAGGCCGTCCATGGGGCTGCTTGCCAACTCACGCTGGATCCGGCCCAAAATCCAGTACTTCTTCAGCTTTGCTGTACTGTACAATGGGGTGTGCCACATCCTCTGCCCACTTGCAGACGACTACACAGGTCTGGTTGTGTATGCAGTGTTTTTCGGCTTTGCCTTTGGCATGGTCAGCTCAGTACTGTTTGAAACACTGATGGACCTTGTTGGAGCTCAGAGGTTCTCCAGTGCGGTGGGACTCACCACCATTGTGGAGTGCTGCCCGGTCCTTATCGGTCCACCTCTTGCAGGTACTGTCCATCTATCTGAGAACATGGATGGTTTTTACTTCCAGTAATCCTAATTCAAATAGAGTGTTCTTAGCACTAATTTAACAAAGCATTAGTAAGGCCTGGTTACACAAAAAAGTGGCAGAATGGTTTAAGAGTCTTGGTGACATAGTGAGTCGCTGGGTGCTGACATACTGTAGTTATTGAACTAGCTGCTTATCTGCCACCGTCATTGATCAAGTCGGCTAACAAAGTTGTTAGTGGGACAATATGTTAATATTACAACATTCTATCCTTATACATTTTCTTCTGTGAATTATATCTCAGTTCTACGAGAAATGGTTTCTTGAAATGATCTTAATATCATTCAATGACATTAACATTTGGACCTTTTTCTGTCTTGCAGGGAAACTGGTTGATGTCACAAAAAATTACAAGATCATGTATTTTTGCTGTGGGGCTGTAGTGATTGTGGCCAGTATTTGGCTTTTCATTGGAAACTTCATTAACTACAGACTGTTGGAGCATGAGCGCAAGAAAGCAGAGATGTACAAACAGACTGAGGTAGAGGATCCTGATCAAAAGGAGGCTGACGGGGAAGCCCAGCCATCACAGGAGCTGGTTGACCAAAGTCAAAAGGCTGAGGAGCCTATGCAGCGTGAAACCAACATCTAAACTCCTTCCATCCTTCAAACAAATCACCATCACCTCCACTGCAATGTCACAACACCTTCAACTAAGATCAAACTGAGCTTCAAGCCAAGAGGTGCCTCTCAGTGTGACGCCAGGTTCTGGGTATTCTGGGTCCTTTGCACTTCTTTTAAACTGCCAAAGCAACAACTGTGTTGTAGGAGGCCCTGAGGCGTATTATCTGTCTGTCAAGAAGTATCAGCTGTGACTTAACAGAAACATTAAGCAAAGACAAAAATGTATGATACTGCATGTGAAGAGGCTGTAAGTCAGACAATGTTTGTGGATTACTAACTGTATTTTCATTATTGCCATGTTCACCTCATATCGGATTTACTGTAAGTACATGTCTGCAGCTGGGGGAAAAATAAATTCCAACACACTCGAATTTACAATCAGGATGTGGAGATTATTGTCTCAGTACAAAGTGCAGAGCTGCATCAACCATAAGCAAACATAGCAGCAAATCTACTGATGTTGGCAGATGATTACGGAAATTAACTTCACAGCAAGACAATCCACTTCGCTTCCGAAAATTATGTGCTGCAGTTTGTTTAAGGTCGATTTAAGTAATCTGCATCTGCCCCATCAATTAAAAAGAAAAAATATCCCAAGCTGTAGCCAAAACCGCCATTCCACTTGTGACGTGTCCACCGATGGGATGTGAATGCAACACGTTGCCAGCACCAGCAAACATTGTCCACATGCTCACAATGAGATCTACACAGTTAAACATCTGTCTTTTTCACAACACACTGAAGTTCTGGAAAATGAGGATGAGGATATTTATAGGAGGAAGCAATGACAATGTTTTTTGGTGGTTGGTTGGAGCTTTCTATGATTTACTGAAGACGAAAGCAGCCACCGTGTGAAAACCTGGGAACCAGATTTGTGTCTATGGGTTCACACCATGAGCGGCTGGGTTCATGTGATGCATTTTTGACACATTATTGTGAGTGAGCGAACAAAGGCTTTGATTGTACCTCCCGTGCAGATTAGAAGAGTGACTATGGGTCATGCTAATTCTTTAGCATAAAAAATGTACAGAATCTGCTTTTTTTTCCTTTCTCTCAAAGTTGTGGGAACAAGTGGGAAGCTTTGAATGGCTAGGATAAACTGCTCCTCTTTAATGTATGGTTATGCAATCATACCAGTAGGGAACAAATGAGGATTTGGAATCTGATTTAATGTTGGCAGCTGTTGAACCTACAAATTTCCCTGGTTGCACAGCTCTGTAGGAAGCAAATACTTCTGATGACTTGTTGATTGTGTTATTTGCAGCGTTGATACAGTGTTAGCAATCCCACTGCACTGGAAATGGTTGATCCATCTTGTGCTATGTGTTAGACCGGGACGCAAATTCCTAATTGCAGTGTTTAATATGGCAGTTGGGTTCCCTGAAATCCCACATCTATGAATAAGGAACAGATGTGTTCACAACCGTTACCCCGGTGCCGTGTATTATGCTGCCCTCCGGAGCACTGCAGTGTAGTAAAACATGCAAAAATGTCCTAATTTAATAATATCTATCAAGTCATAAAATGCTTCCTGCAATCTAGCATTTCATATTGCATTCATGTGTGTTGCAATCACAAGAAAAATGGCCATTCTTCACCCCAAACATATTTGTAAAACTGCTGCAGTTCAATGAATTTAATCATGGTTGAATGTAATTTCCTCTTTGGGCCTTAATAAGGTATAAATGACCAAAAACCATCTGCGCAATAGTGGTTTTTCTATAGACAGAGCCCATGAGCAATATACTTTCTCATATTTTAATGCAGATGTACAGGGAAATGTATTTGTGTGGATAGCGTAACAGTCTTTTCTGTGACTCATTGCCTTAAATGTAAAGTGATGAATGCAGAGGACTTGTACAGTGAATACTTAGTATGACACTAAGCTGTGTGTTAACTGTGACCCAGTTTTTTTTTTTTTTGTTGTTGTTGCTGTGATTGACCTTTAAAACTCACACGAAATCAGTGTAATCTGCATTTTTTGGGCTCTATTTGTCTGTACTGTTGTTAACACAATGAGATTAAATAATCATGTTCTGTATAGTCTCCTCATTAACTAATTCACTAACACACTGCATTCACGTCAATATGTTAACACATCTGAAGAATGACTACTGACACTTCTAAATAATGTATGTTAATTAGCATTTTAAATCCTATTTGTATACGCAAATGTCCAGCATGAACATATCATGTAATGATGTAACTTATCTGTTGCCGTTAATGTGGTTCCCATTCGATGTGTTATTCTGTGCCGTCGACCATTTCTGTCTGAAAAACCTGAAGCTTTGGTTTAAAGCCTAAGCGCTGACCAAACGACGTCCTGTCTCAGATGTCCCAACAAAGCCAAACTCATTTTAATAACAAATGTTATTTTTCAAAGCGATCCTGAACGATGCTATCGCTTTCCTTTCTGATTTGAATAGTTGAATGTGTATCTTCAAAATGATGAGATGTCCGTCTGTGTAGCAGTGCCTCTCAACAACGCACCATTTTGAATCAAGGCTCATAAAAGACAAACGCGACATTACTGTGAAATCCTCTCTGGTCTCTGGTGAAACCAGAGGAACCGGCTGCTGTTGCGTTTGGATCCCAGACATCTTGATGGAGCGTTGTTGAGAGTAACTGCTGTAGATTTTGCTGTAGAGAAATTTGCACACTGTTTTGGTTTTGTGAAGTGCTTGACCTCATCTGATCTTGCTTTTGGACCTTTCATTGTCATAATCTTGTCCCAACAACATGTGGATAAAGCATGTGGTTTCTATTTACTTTATAAGACCTTGTGTGTTGAGATCAACTTTCCTTTGACTGTCCTTGGAGTTCATTGGTTAGCTCTACTGTTCAGACTCTCCACCAGCCTTTGATGCCAACATTAGATCATATTTTTATATACTGCCATGTCCCCACCTTCCTTGTAGCTTATGTTAATATCTGTGAATGCTAATGAAAATCCTGCACTGAAACTAATGTGAAGAAAGCTACTTTCACTCCCTGAAATAGAAGTCACTATGTTCACTGTACAATGAGGGTAACACGCTGCTGTACAATCACTGTCAAACAAAATAACACTGCCCCCTGCTGGTTTCAAACTATCTAGAGCAAAAGGCAATCCCAATCTTCCCTTTTAAAACACCAGTTTTCATAAATCATTTTTGTAATGTGCAAAAGAAGATCTCAGTTTAGGGTTTGCTCCTTTTGTCCTCTATAATGACAGATGTTTGTGCTTTTTGGCATCAGTGGTTGATTCAGGTTAAAAATGTTGTCAAACCAGGAAATACTGTTTGAAATACGCCTGAAACTTTATGGCATTCTCCTATAACCTTCCTGTACATAGTACTGCGAAATGTATTTTGTTCAAATTTAAGCAATACATTGTTATGTATTTTGGTTCCAAATGTTTATTCTAAGAACAAAATGATATATGATATAAGATTCAATAATTGATAGAATTAAGAGTGGATATGGAATGCACCAGTAGCCTTATCGATCATACCGCTTAGCATCTTATGTATTTGCGTTTTCAACCTTTTGTGTGTGTATAAAGTCACAGAGATTTTATTATTTTGAGGTTCGTTGTGAGACCAATTTTAGCAGAGGAGAGGATAGAGAGGATAGATTTAAAGGAGTATTAAATACCTTATTTCTTTTTTGTATTTTATTTCTGCAGAAGAACATAACAAATGAATGAAAAGTTCAAATGTAGGAAGGAAGCTGGCTGTATGATATTACCTTGTTTTTTTTCCTGATGTGTGGAATCAATGTGCAGATTGTAAAAGCTTTAAGGCTTGTAAAGGCCGAAAGAGATCGGAAGGGATGTTACTTTTTTTTTTTTCACACTTTGTTATAGGATTACATGTAGTTGTCAAGTGAGACTTGAATGTGGCAATGTGCCACCTTTTCTGTTTTTAGGGTTGTCTTTGAAAACACGTCACTCTCAGCTTCGTCCAGTATTTTGCTGCTAGAAATGACAGCAGATTGGAGTTTAGACACTGAAGCAGAAAAGCCTAAACTTTAAAGGCAGAACCAGGTGTTGTTTTTATTGGAGTGAAAAGAAAACATTCTTGACACTTACCGAATGCAGTTGAATGATTTGTTCTCTCTTTTTTCTTTTTTTTTTACGTTCAATCATTCTGTAAGTTCTGTATCTCTTTATCAGAATTTTGGAAAATTCAGGATTTTCATATTAAAAATGTCATTTTGAAAAGCCAAAATTGTAAAGATGCAAATAATAATCATTGATGTCTAAGCCAATGAGATCATTTCTGCCTCTATAAACCTTTATAACTTTGCAAAACTCCAACCTGCAGAATAAAATTTGCTGAATTAAATCTTACAAAGTTCCTCTTTCCCTTATTCCTATTTTGAGATGAGCAACAAAGCATTGAATTGAATATTACTACTATTCATATGTTGGACTGAGCAGTGAAGTGTTGGTGTTGACGGTATACATTAACTGATTGCTACTGGGAGGATGAACGACTGTCAGTAACATCTCTAACTGTGCCTTATTGTGCTACAGCGGTCACGACGAACAGATTTTTGTGAGTGCTGTAAAAATGGTATTGTAATGCTCACAAATGTCTATTTTGCCCCTTTCTGTCTGTAATGTACTGTATGTTTACAAATCACTGCAGTGTTTCATCACATTTAAATAACCAATGAATCCCAAATTCACTCCTGTTTGCCATCTTAACACCAAATGAACAAAGAAGCTGATAAACTGCAAGAATGTGTAATCGCACTGTGGGGTTTTGTACGCAAGGATGCACATATTACTGCATATGAACACATGAGGACGGCTGCGTTCACATGTCCGGACCTCAGCACTGTTTGTCTCAGCATTGAACACAGTCCATTATGTCCTTCCAGTAGCAGACATACTGTGTCCTTTCCCATCAGGGCGACTTTAAGACATCAAATCATTTTTCTGATTGTGTCAGTCTTTCCACTACCTCTGCAACCGTCATGTCAGAGTGAGGGAAAATATCACACGGGTATAG
Source organism: Coranthus polyacanthus (assembly GCA_037367275.1). Lineage (NCBI taxonomy): Eukaryota > Metazoa > Chordata > Actinopteri > Kurtiformes > Apogonidae > Coranthus > Coranthus polyacanthus. The sequence goes on from JAPQRN010000026.1 coordinate 22,002,581, forward strand.
ACAACTGATTTCTGTATTTGTAGTTCTAATATAAAGACATCACCTATCACAGTAGCTAAATAAAGTATATATCCAAACAAGCCTCTGTTGGTCATTTTCTGGTTTGACTTTAAGGTCTGATATTTGGATGAAGCCTTGCGTAAGTATGTGTCTTTAAAGGTCACATGATGTTATCACCAATAACACAAAACAGTTGCACATGCAGAAAGATCCCCCACGCCTTAACCGGCAAAATGAAATGATCTTTCTGCAGGTGACACTGTTTTCTGTGGATTAGTGATCAGATGATGAGTACTTTAACAAAGACAGCTCAATACTGTCTTATGTGCTCCCATAAAGTTTAGATGCAAGCAGCTGTTAAAAGAAATGAAAAACTAAATTAGCTTTTCTACTCTGGGGTGCTATCTTGTTGTTCTCTTGAAGCAGAGCACCCAAATGAATTTCAGTGCAGAAGAAGTGCACCTGTTTACTCTATCAAAATGATTTTTTGCATTGTGTGTATTCAATAACACACAAAAGACAAGGGGTTTCAAGTGTTCAGATTTCATGCTGACAGAGAGGCAAACAAACCACCATGTGAAAGCAAAACCTGCATGCTGGGGGTAATAATCTTCCAGGAAGTCAGCACAAATAATATTAACATGTTTATGTGTTTCCATCTATTCAGCATGGGAAATGTAGCTTTTATTAGACTCTCTTCCAGCATCAAACCCGCAAATAATCAAATTAATTCTCCACCACCGCTGCCAATACGAACATCTATTGCCACATTTTTAAGTGTATGCATATCAGACCCCCACCCTCCCTCTCGTGTCCAATTAGTATGCGATGCTTTGGTGAGGCTGCGTGTGCCGATGATGGCTTGAGACCCTCAGGCAGAGTTTCAGGCTAGATTTTAATGGGATGGTAAGGGTCAACAGGAGAAGAGAGAACAATGAACCTCTCCACTATCCTGTGATAGGCGTTTCAACACGAGTGGGCACCCCAGAGGGGTGACCTGTTGGGGGTTTGAATGCAGAAGTTGACCTTCAAAACAGTGTCAAACTCTATTCCCTGCAAACCTGTGGTGTTTCAGGTCGGCTGCCTCCAGTCCCGGTTGTTGGCAATTAGCTGTCACGTTGGCATACAGGCCAACCAGACTTTACAAACAATGTTGTGATAATAGGTTAAATACTGAAGGGATGCAGGCTGCCCGGCGGAGATGTTACCGTTCTTTTCATGTTGTGTTGAGCTAATAATTGCCTTACATCTGTCTGACTCCAGTCGCCTTTATTCCTCTGATTTTCTTTCTGGCTCTTTTCCTTGTACATAGTTATAGGGCTGCACAAACATGATTTAGACCTTTTGTTCTTTTTTTTAACATTCAAGGTCCAGCAGCTGAAAGTCTTTTGCTCCTGCACGTACTTTAATAATGTCTGGATGGGAGTAGCAGCAAAAATATACAATTACATGATCGGTAAGACACATGCATTGTATTTTCTTCTATATGCTTTCCATGTATGATTTTATTCAATATATGTACATGTGACCCCATGCAAACAATACGTGACAGTGCACCTTTTAGGTGATGCACAATGATTTACTTAAAATATTACCTTTCTTTGATACAACTACTGAAGTTAGTATTGCTCAATTTCCCCGTTAAACACAATACATGGAGCATATTACTTCAGGCACAGCCACACTTGGTGTAGTTGATTGACATCAGCTTTTCTCACCATTATTCTGTTGATTTGCTCACGTCAGCTCTGTCATCTCCAGCCTTCTTGACTGAGATCTTATGTCCGTGTGTGTTTATTAAAAGGGATTCATTCTCTTAGCAGCTGCCAGATTTTTGATAGCTCCTTCAAAAGCAAGATGAATAACACGTGTCCCTTCCCACACCTCTTTCCACTGTCAGGATTAACTGTATCTGACACATTTCATGACTGTCCAGTACAAATCTGGACTTTTCTTCTAAAATGTAAACGAAAGAATGCACCACAATGCACTATCTGAAGTGTGCAATTTCATTCCTATTTGAATGATTATCGTCTGATGATCATCTTTGTTGTCTGGTAGCTGCCACTTCACCCCGACCTGAGGTCGTTTCAAGCATAATCCAGCCAAACATTTGGTCGAAACCTTTATTTTTTCTTTTTGAGATTTTGGGTAATCATTATTTCAGTGATTAACGAAGATTATAGTCATTTCAATGCATATACATGAATGTGGGACCTGTACACATATAAACCAAAAATGTTTTATTCACAAGTCTTCCAGTCTCTGATTGTTTAAATCACCAAGGGAATCCTTAGGACAAACACTTATTCTAGAAAAAAATAAACTCTTTAACATATGAAGCTTTTCTACAGCATTTTGATCCTTTTCCTTTGTACCTACAGTTACCGAGGGTCTTTCATCATCATAATGGCTGATGTCTACCATCTACATAAGCCAATATTGTTGCCTCTAGTAACAGTGCACAGTTTGTTTACTGAAGCTTTAACAGAGAAAAATCTGACCTGAAAAATGAGCTCTCCACGCCTCAGTTTAAAACCTGTTATCACACTGCATACAGCAACTGCGGACGAAACCAATAATCGGCGGCCCTGAGGCGTTCTGACCCAAACTGGACCTCAAACCGTCATGCCCAAAAGCTACAAGCTGCTCCGGTGCCTCAACAAGACACACATTAACCTTTCCTCCGTTATTTTTCTGTGGAGATCTCCCACTTTGAAGTGCTTCCATTTAACCTTCATTTAACTTTTGTGTCATGCACTCCCAGGCGCTCCATTTTGACAGCGGAAGCCTTTAGAAGTCAGAAAAGGCCCCCGGCTATAGATGGCATATCAACACATCTGTCTGCTCCAGTGCCAGGTTGTGGAGTAAAGAACTGGCTGTTCGTTCTTCTATAAGTGCTCTGCCACTTAGTGACTGCATCTTACTGCAGCTCAGTGTCAGATAGACACTTTAAAGAGACATAAGCCTGATCTCAAAGGAGAAGGGAATCTGATTTTACTGGAAATTGATGATGTTAAACCAATTCACACTTTTAAAAGATAAATTCCATGAAACATGCAATTTAAATTGACTTTGGCTTGTAAGACAAAAAAAAATTAAAGTTAGTATTTAAAGAAGTATACTGTTAAATGGAAAAAATATGGACTAAAAATAATATAATTATAATATTATTTAATTGATTGGGAATTGGCAACACTAGCCAACACAAATTACTGCCTTAACTTATTTTGCGATTGGTTGGTAAAACCGTACAGATCCTTTCTTTTTTAGGCCTATAAACAGTAGATTAAATAGCTCTGTAAGTAATAAATGTGTACTTTGTTATGAGTGAAAAACCCACCAAGAATAGTTATCCTGCTCCTCTCAGCTTTAACAAGTCTGTTAGCATCTTTTAGCTTACAATTACCCTGAAAATAAGAATTGTGTTTTCTTTACCTTAAAATGAGCCGTTCATATTTACCGTCATGTTTCTACAGTAGCTCAGAATGGATCTTTTCCTCATCGTCACCCACTATGTTTGAGTGTGGACCAGATTTAATATCCTCTTCACTAAAAAGCCAGAACAGACAAACCAAACACGTGTTTTTAGCGGCCACCGTAGGGGAGGGTGAGATGGGGGTATTTGGTTAGTGGCAATCTACAGCTTCACCACTACAGTAGGTGACTTTAAATATTACAAGCTGAATGTTTAAGTTGATGGTTTCAAGATCAACACAGAACCAAAAGGTGAGGAAGCGTTAGATTCAGATTTTCAAGTGGCCAGAAACACAACTCTAGATGAATGCTGATGTTCTGTATCCCCTGGATGGAACGCATTCACGACTGCTACTTTACAGGACAATAATAAAACTCAGCTACATGTTAGCTGGAATGGCTAACATAAAGAAGCAATGTAAGGGTATTTTATTACTGTTATTTAGCTCAATAATACATGGATCATTTTTTACGGTTTGAGTTGGCTTTGTAAAGTCAGGTCAAGTGTTGCCGTCCTTGGACCTTTTTGAAGTGAACTGGGATACTTCCTGGTGGTGTGGGGGTGGAAATCACTTCACACTACAAGGAATGATTCAGCTGTTTGCATTGGTGAAGACAATTATCCTGGGTTGTGGGCTCTTGCTTGGGCACAGAACAGCAAGCTAGTAACTATCCATGCAAAGAGCTGCGAACACCATTCAATCTCAGACAGTGACTGCCTCTCGTAGAATCTTTCTGTTTTTTTGTGCACGGTAGCATCTCGTTTACTGGCCAATCAACATGCTATATTTAGCAACAACGCACACTTCTTAAGGGAAAAGACGGGAGACAAATATGTCTGTTACGATCTACCTTACTCCTGCAGTTTCTCTCCGCTCTAGCTCTCCTGTTGTTTAACATAAACTCAGGTCAGATATAGATTGCTCTTTAACCTATCAACATATCCCATCTTCGCGGTATACCACCTCTTCTTTTCATCTGTCTCTTTTTGTGATATTTATAATACATTCATTATGACTGCAAATTCATTACGATTCATATTATCATATTAGTGTGATTCCCTGAAGGTGATGTAATGTTTTTGCGTAATGTGACTGAGGAAAATCAATGGGGATTTTAACACTGACTCTAGATTTTCCAGCTAAAAATGCTTTTTATAGCTCTGTAATAGACTTATTAACTAAACAAGTCTTCAAACAGAGTGCTTTCATTTGAGCTACACAAGCGTGACTAGTATGTACCATCATCCGGTGCTGGAGGGAATAATGAGTCCAGAAGGAAAATCGTTTTTGAGCATCTGAGGTTGTGACAGGGTTTCTCTGGCTTTAGCAGAGATAAAGTCAGACAGTGAAGATCTGCTTTACTGCTTTGATCTGGCCTGCCTTCCCATTTAACTTCTGATGACACTGCACTTAGAGAGGGCACCGGGAATGTGAAGCTTTCGCTCTGACTTTTACCTTAGACGCTTTTAATATTCAGCGCCTTTTGGAAAAATGCAGCATCTTGTCTGGTTAAGAGGCAGGTAAAAAGGAAAAATGTTTTACTGAAGTGGTTTCAAGTTTTGACAGTGCGAAAGTGGTGTATATCTGAGCATTTCTGCATGACTTTGTGCCTCATTTGCAGGCACAAAGCTTAAGCCTGCACGTAGAGGGCACTCTTAGCTCGGTTTTCTCTGCAGTCCCACCATGTAATACCACAGGGAAGTTATTTATAGAGGCTGAGACTGGCTTCAAAGGAGGAGAGAGCAAGTTTTATTGAGGTGATTTTGCTTTGTGAGAAATAGAAAGGGTGGCTCTGCGTCTTTTGTCTTCAACTTTACAGACTGCTGTCACATTTTGTAATCTCTATCATTCAGGAGAAAGAAAATTATAAAATGATACAGTCGTATATCTGGTGTCAGATGGATCTGAAGACCTATAATGTTTGAATGGTCTCTGATGCAGTGGATTTCAAAGCCAAAGTCCAGCCTGAAGAAGGAGTTATGTTTGATTTTTGGACAGTTTAGTTTAGATGACAAGACGGCAAAATGTGCTGTCGTCCCACTCAGACTTTCTTTGGCTTTACTGGCAGTGTGTGGGAGACCAAATTTGTGGACTCTGAGGGGCTGAGGGTGACTTTTCAGGTTTATGGGCAGATTTGGAGCTGCAGGACTGACTATGAAATAAGATGAAATGCTGAAAAATAAGCAGATAAACACATGTGAATCAATTGTCAGTGTCAGTGGCAGAATCTCTTAAGCTCATCGATTACAACCTTTATCAAGATGATCAGGTTTATTGATTCGAAGTCAGGTGTTGAGGTTCTGCAGCAATAAATCATTCCCATATTCAATTTTAGACACCAAAGCCAAAATGTATCTCACCCAAAAATGTCTTTTCCTTCTTCTATGTCCTTGTTTTGTCCTTACTGTGTTTTTTTCTGCTTCACAAAGAAATTAAGAACAAGCGTACTTTACATCTGAGCAAATTAACATTATAAAGGAGTTTGATCTCTGGTAAATATGCTGAAACAAGCAAAGTAATGTCATTTTTTTTTCTTGTTTACTTTAGCGCAGAGAGCTTAATTCATAGTTTAGCTTTTCACCTTGTGCCATGTTCCCACATGAAAGTAATTAAAGCAATGCCATTTGGCTGATTCTTAAGTAATTTTATGTGATAATGCTGTGAAAAGTGCTATAATATCTCAAAACAAAAGATAAGGCAGATAGACTTGCTGACGATATAATACAACTATCATCATTTTGAAAGAGAAAGCAAAGTAGGACAGGCAAAAGCTGGCAGGACACACACAGGAAGTGTAGAAAGCAAACAGCATAACAAATAAGACCAGAAACAACAAGGGCGTCACAAACACATCATCAAGCATAAAGCTACACTATCTGATGATAACAGAACATTGAAAAGAGCACATTTTCTGCTGATTTGTCCGTGGAAAATCATTTTAAAAAACAGAATTTACATGGTTTAGTCCACAGACGAGGAAACCCTGCCTTCGTATTAGTATTTTTAAGCTTCATTCTCAGTAATAGTTATAGTGATGGCCTAAACCCTGTTTGGCCAAAAAAGGGCTAAGCCGTTGTTAAAACACAATGTGGAAAAATATAATAATTAGAACAATTTAATAAATACATTTCTATTTTTCTATTTTTTTTTAGCATCTGAGCCACCATTGAGGTTGATTGGCTGCTGCAGCACAGCTCTGCTTTTCATAAAATCCCTTCCCTGAAATTATTTTTAGCCTGTCGCGCAGAGAAACACACAACTGGGAGATAAATCACAGTTAAGAAGGGTGTTAAAAAATACCCCCGCCCCACACAGAGAGGAAAGAAAAAAGTCAACAAACAAACAAAAACAGTAGATGACACAGACTTTTGTCTGTGTTTCACATGCTGATGTCATTAATCATGTCCTTCAACTCGGCGGTGTGGAGATTATTTGCTCGGCTGCCAAAGTTGGGCAAAAGTAGGGCACCGATTTTGGTATTTAATTACAATCAAACTGCTGACGTCCAAACTAATATGCTGCGAGTCACAGCACTTTCTCTGATGCTTCTGTTCATCTCTCTATCTCACCAGCCGTGCCACAAAAGCACCTTGCAGTGTCAGTTTCTGCTATAATTTATTACCCAACTGCTTTACCCACAGCTCCATAACCATAAAAAGATTCTGTGATCTCAATAAACGGCAAAACCTCAGAATGTTTTCCAAGCAAGTAAATTATTTTAGATATTAATTGGGACTAGATGTACAAATACTGAAGAACATGCAGAGCTGAAGTGTGATCCGTCCCTGTTATAATTATAGCCATGTGCACTGCACCAGGGTCATTACGGGAAGTTGGAATCTGCAGGAAGGGTTCACCTCAGGCTCAGGTGCCAGCATGTCTCCAGCTCTTTCAATATTGCTTTTTTCCACTTTTCAGTTTGCTAAAACCCATCCAGCTTCACTTAACGTCAGTTCACATCATCTTGAAATGATTCTTGACCGTACACTCATGAATGAATTCAGGATGTGGATGATTTCACCGATGGCTCCCATGTGCTCCTCGAAATGCAAACACAGGTTTAAACAGGACAGAAGTTGCTTTAATCACAGTGTGGGTTTCTGGACAAGCCGGCCACCTCCTGACCTATCACACGGCAGGCAGCTATACTTAGGCATGCCCTGTCTATGGGCCAAGGTTACCTAGAATTCATACAGCAGCAGGTTGCATCTTTCATGCCATGATGTGAGGTAAAAAGGTCACTTGTCTGGGCACCCAGTCAGACTGTGGATGAACAAACACACCCTTTCTCCTTCTCGAAAGCTGCACCAGATACTAATAGACCTCAGAGGTTGTAATTCATCACACACCTGATATTCAGGAGGCTTTAGTAGTAGTGCAATGCACCTGGTTCTTCATCTAACACAAGGTGTGTACAGGTATAAATAACTTGAAGACCTTTTTGCATTTACCTTTGCTTTTGTTTTTACCAGATTGTTGGTTTCAGATTAAAAAGAAGTGATATCTGTAGTCATAGTCAGTGTTAGCTGCTGTTACCTCGCTAGCTAATGTTAGCCAAATTTAGCTTGCTTGCTGATGTTAGCAGCTAATGTTTCATGAGTCATTTCGTTTGAAATGAGTGCAATTTGAGTTGTTATTCAACAGGAAAAAAATGGCGAAAAAAATGAAACAGACAAAAGTGAGACTATGTGGTACATTATAGTGATAAATAATTAACAAAGCTATTAAAATTTCGAAGTAACCATGACTCTCATGGAAGATGAGGTGATCCTTGAGGAGTACTTAGACAAAAACTATATACCCTCTGAAGAAGAAATCCAAGAGTATGCAAAAATGATTGGCATTAATCCTGACAGTGAGCCGGAGCTCCTGTGGCTGGCCACGGAAACCACTGTTGCTCCTCTGCCTCCAGAGTGGAGCCCTTGCCAGGATACAAATAGGGATGTCTGCTATTTCAACTTCTCCAAGTGCCAGTCCACCTGTATGAGTATGAGAGCAACCAGCACATAGATACAGCCTATGATCACAGCCTGAAGGACAATATCAACACCTGTAGATATCTGTAGGGAAAGCCTGAGACGTACGATGCAGCAGGATGTAAACACACAGTCTTTATGTGAGTATTGATTAATATGCTTTGATTCTGAATCTATACTCCATAGTTTTTTTTCTGTCATCTCAGTGCCATGTCAGTATTGACTATTGCTGTTGTTATTTAGCCTTTCTGAGGTTATTTATTTTATGATAAAACTCTTGTTCCTTCAGCCACTTCAACCTGCTGCCTGTAGTCTGTATAGTTGGAACAGTTCTGGGAAAAGTAACTGATAAACGGTGGTTCTGTTAAACTGATCCTACTGAGTCTCTGAAGTCTGATTCAGTGTCAGGCTCAGGTGGAGATGAGGGCGGAGGTGTCTGTTGCTCTGGGTCCTCTTGGATGCTCTTCACAGCCAACCTAATCTTGTAGTGTCTTCTGGGTTCCTGTCCTCTTCAGGCTCTTTGCTAACAAGGAAAGTTTTAGAAAAAAAGTCCGTGCCAGTAGTCTCTATGTTTTTCCGATGTACAATATCTCTGATATCACATTGATATGACAGGAGAGATTCACCACCAGAGGACCTGATGGTAACAGTACCATGAGATTGGCTTCCTTTTGGAGCCAGGCCACCCCCCCACCCCCCAGTGGACATTGAACTCACTGCAGATTTTGACACTTCTGCATTGGTGTCACTTTTCAGCCCCGAAGGTTGCCACCTGCTTTTATGGCCCAGAGACAGAAAAGCACACCTTGCATGGCTCTCCCTAAGCCTCCATTTCGGCAACACTCAACCGCTCCTCCCACCTCCTCCACCTTCACTTCTGCTCTCTTTCAGCCATAGGCCCACAGCTCATTAGTCACAGCTCCTCAAGTAGAGCTGTCCTGGAACCCGGCGGCTCAGGGCATCTCTGCATCTCTGCAGCTACACCTCTCTTCTGCATCCCCATCACCACCTTGCTGAGGGCATCTGTGGACTTCATTAACATCCAACATAGGTAGATATTTCCAGGAGCAGCTATGGGCCCAGTCTCCTAAAGCACCAGGAGGACCACCTCAGCCTACTCATCATACACTACAATGGCTGAAGTCTGTGGTCCCTGCAGAAATCAGGTGTGGACCGACAGAGGCATGACAACAAGAGGTGGAAAGACACCAGCATATCTCTGTTCATTCACTGTAGTTTTCCTGTTACCAAGTGTAGCCTTGCCCAGCTGGGCCTGGATGATAACAACGAATTCAGAGTCATTTCTGAGATTACTGGAATTCAACCAGAATCCCATCTATGTCTAAGAATCTCCTGACACAGCCTTCAGCTTGTACACTGAGTAACCGTCAGTGTACAAGTCATGGTCAGAAATGCATTTTGCACGGCAATAAACTGAGGTTATTACTAGTGACTGTGAACTGAATGTGAACATGTAAGTAGTTCCAGTAGTTCAAATGTCTGGAAACTTTTGTTTTTTTCCAGTGTAAGATCAGAACTTTCAAAACTGAACCTACTGCTAATCATTTAATTTCTTAAAAGATAGCAAATTTGCACAGGAAGGTCCAGAAGTTGGAGTCTCTGGCCTGAGGAGGAGGAGAATAAAATGTACCCCTCAAAAATAAATAAATAATAATAAACAGAAACATCACCACGTAACCCTTCCTCATTCTCAATGGTTTGCCCATATTTGATCTTTAAAATTCAGATCAATTGTCAGGTTTGTCACATATTTAAAAAATCTAACATTAACACACATAGAAAGTCCAGCTGGAGGCCAGTTTGTAGTTAATTACAATTCCAGTCCAGGAGCTTGTTTCAGAAAGCATGTTTAACGAACTCTGAAGTTAACTCTGAAGTCTGAGTTGATCAACTGTGAAATGGGAAATTCAGTGTTTAGATTCAGAACAGCTAATCAAAGTTAGTTAAGTCAACTCTGACTGTGTTCACTCTGAGTTAAGCACATGCCTGATAAATGAAAAAAAAAAGCCATGAAGCCAGACCTGTGCAGATGTAATCACTGGAGCTCACCGCACAATGCATGCTGGTTAGATCTGTGTTCAACTTGATCCTGACTTGCTCTGACATCATGAGGACGTAGGCAACAGGACCCTTGTGACATCGAGAGAGCAGCAGATCTTGGAGCCAGATGCTCTCCAGTGGTTGCAAGAGCTCAGTGCATGATTGGAAATGTCTGTCTTGTCTAGTGATTAAACAGCTGATTGGTTGAGAGTTTTGAAAGGAGCAAGGCGTGCTGCAGGAAGTGCTTATCTTCCACTTATTTTACAGATCACATCTATCATTTCTTATTAATACTGACTTATTGTCAGAGACACACATAGCCCACCACGAGACACAAATCACTAGAGGTTCAGGCAGGAAAGCTATCTGCTACTAACTCAACTTGCATAAAACTAATGAACAGAGCTGAACGACACGCACTGCTGTAGGCTGTCATGTGATCAGACAGTGTGCCTCTTGTACACTTGTATGAATCGGTTATTTTAATACACCACACGAAACTTTATGAGAGGGAAGATATGCTGATGGTGGTTAAATGATAGTAACTTATTAATAAACGTCAAATGAAGCTGGCAGGTATAAATGCTGCTGGAGGAGACGATAACGGAAGCTCAGCAACCAACGAGATCTGACACTTCACAGTAAATGTAAGCTCACTATTATTTTCTTGTTTTTCTAATATATCATAACAGCTCATCAATGATTTATAGTGTTTAAACTAACGTAATAACCTAATTATAAACCATTTATAAATCCATTATAAGGGTCCTTGTATTATAAAGTGATACCAAAGGTTTTAACAGCAAACTTGATTCAATTAAATAATGCATTATGAATAAAGCAATCTCTGCCATGATAAAAATCAACACCTGCACTGTCTGCCCGTCTGTAGCTATCACCACATCAAACACGGTTACAGATAGATAATGTCAGGTATTGGGCTCACAGTCCATTATCACAGTTTAGTTACTAATAGTTACTAGCCTGTCACAGATGCAAGAAGCTCCAGTCCTTTATGGATAAAGTTGGATGCTGTGGTCACTGATTTCTGAGCTGTAGACCTTACACGCCACAGTACATAATTCATGTATTGTTTTCCCCGTTTCTGCCAGCTCTGTAGCACAGCTGTATGCTGCCTTCATGAGCATGGGACGTATAATTCACTACGGTATCATCTTTAACATTTCACCAACTTGGCACTTAATGCAACAGTTGTAATGTAATGAGTATGTAATGAGGCTGCACCACCTGCTGCGTTAGAAACAGTAACTAAATTTGATTACATTCGGAGCCATCTCCATAATTGCTGCCTCTTGAGTTGGTCTTGGTGCTCGTATGCTGCGTCCTTGTAGGTTGCCAGGTTTGCAAGCACGGCACGCATTGCACACAAAACAGTTTTTCAGGGCCTTTTAAAGTACTGTACCCGGTGGTGCTACACACTAGAATATAAATACTGACTTTTCCATGACATGAGTATGAAGTGAGTAAGTTTAAGTATGAAACATTTTCATGTTTAACAAAACAAAACAATAGTCTGTGTCTGTATTACATTTCCCTCGTGTCGCTAGAAGTGGTTTATCAGTTATTTTATGACTTTTTTTTGTCCCATTTCCTCTATCTCACCTCTATATCGCAATCCTAAAACCAGACATGAATGGTCAGTACTACGCTTCCTTTCACTATCTCTTTGCAAATCATTTACCCCAAACTAGCAGAAGCAGAAACTATTTTGCTGTAGTGAACATCTTTCTGCTCATTATATAAAGAACAATTGAACATAAAAGTGAATTATCTTCAGTGTGTTCCCCCAATTACCTCAAAGACTGAGCATTTCCTCTGCTGCTTCACTCTGTCTTCTGTCTCCTGTAGTGACTCGGTTCCTAATGTTGGAACGAGTGCAGTGCAGCTTCATGAGGTCAGGAAGCATCAATGATTTCCTCTCCTCAAGTTTACTCTCTGGGAAGAAGACCAACTCTTTGCTTGAACCTCTTTGGCTTTTATGGATTTGGTGTACTCTGCCTCACACATTAGCTTGCTGGATGGCAACACGTCTTCCCTGCTGAGAGGCTCACACCCCACTTGGTTCAGAAAGGCCAACTGTGGAGTGCAGGTGGGAAAATGTAAAACTTTGTTTTCACCTTGTGGCTGTTACACCAGCAGAGCAGGTGTAAGATCACAAGTTAAGGTGTAATGAAAATGTTCACGGTTCAGTTTCAAAGATTAAAACTGTGCCATATTTCTCATTACATATGAAGGGATAATGTACGGCAAAGGAAACCTCTCCAGCCTTAGCCTCAGTTAGTGTTTCTCAACGGGGGGAGTACCGCCCCCCCAGGGGGCGTTCAGAGATCGAAGGGGGGGCGCTGGAAGCAGTATGTTTAGAAGGGGGACGTTTGTGTAAATCAAGTTTACACCAAAGATTCACCATGAGACCATTTGAAAACTTTAACCATTTCCATAAGAATGCGGTTTGCCACATCTGAAAACCTTCCAGTTCAGTCTATTCATGCAACTAGATGTGATGGTGCATTGTTTTCAGCATTTCTGTCAGCTCTGTAGCACAGCTCTATGCTGCCTTCATGGGCACGGGACGTCAGAGTATCATCTTTAGGATTTCACCAACTTGACGCTTAATGAAACAGTTGTAACGTAATGAGTATGTAATGAAGCGGCATCACCTGCTGCGTTAGAAACAATAACATGCAAAGAAGGACCGATGTGAGATAAGAGCTGCTGTGACAATACTGATTGTACAACAAGATACAATCAGTATTGTTTAGTAAAATACGTGAGATAAACAGATAGAAGAGCTGGTGCTCATGAAACATTCTCAGGATTAATACAAATGAAGTTTCACTCAGATTTCTATTGTTTTCAACACCTGGAGGTATATGTTTGACGTGAACCCGATTCTGAAGACATGTACACAATATTTAATCAGACTCATAGCACCACCAACTGACAACAGTCAAGGCAGTCTCACGGCACAAGCATTGTCTGAATGACATAAAATTTGTGCGTGTTCTATGATATACAGTGACATGACGTACACTTGGTGGGTGTTCTCTAGCGCCACCTAGTGGACACTGGAAGTGATATTCACGTCAGTTGTGCTACATCCCCAACGATGTCAGACCCGACGACGTCTATGTGTGTCAAACATATTACAATTACAGACATTGGTATGTATCCAACAAACAACAAACATGGCTTAATGCATCAACATGTTTTAAAGGTCCCGTGTTGTGAAAATGCACTTTAATTGTGCTTTGAGGTTTATATAAACTCTGTGGTGTAAAATAAAAGGTGTGAAAATATGAACTTGCTCAGTACTGCCAGTCCTCGAGCGTCCCCACCAC
>JAPQRN010000026.1:22016555-22070103 GCA_037367275.1 Coranthus polyacanthus
CGGACTGTAAAGCCCTTTGAGGCAAATCTTGATTTGTGATATTGGGCTATATAAATAAAACTGAATTGAATTGAATTCTTTCAGTGACAGTTTTTTCTTACAATATTCTATTGAACATACTATTTGTATTTACATCAATACAGAAAACAATTGTTTGCATCTTTAGTCACAACATTTATCTGTTTATCAACTGTCGCTATGAGTGTCACCAGAATGACAAGGCCCATATCTTTGCTATTCTGTGGCATACAGATACAGATAGTACAGGAAGTGATGGTGGCTGATATTATGTCTGGATGTTTTTATCAGTCACACAGCTACAATAAATGAAAACAAGTCTATGGGTTTGTAGTGCTGAAGGATCTCAGCGCATACACTAGTTAAGTCACATGGGGGAAGAAAATATGGATACTGAATTTGAACGTTGAATTTTTTTTTTGCCAGCTTTATTGACCATTTTGAAAGTGTGAGTTTTCTACCTTCCAAACGACAATTCTGCAAATGAGTATAAGTCACATTTATCTCACCAATATTACATGTCAGCTCACACCTGGGTTTGACTGACAGTGCAGGGGGAAAGTCTAATGAGATGCACAAAATGCTGCAGGACGCTCCGCTTACGGACGTGCGCTGTAAAACTGTTTACCTCTCTCCAAGATGTGATTCCTGATATAAAGGAGAGTCACGCTTTATGCAAGGTGTTACTTTGTCCTACGCTGCCTGTCCTGCTTGAGATAAATTTACACGCTCACAGTGATTTCCACACTAAACACTTTCTCGTCTCTTGTCAGGATGAATTTAGACAATGTTCCACTACTATATTCATTTCTCTCTAATCGTCTTTCCTCACCTGTCCTTGTATTACCTGTCCCCTACCCATCCCTCCCTCTCTCCTCATCTCCCTCCCCCTCGCTCTTTCGGCTGAGTGACTCGTTGAGATGGACGTAATGAGACAGGTCCACGCAGGGAGGGAGATGGAGGCAGCGCCATGAAGGAGTGCAGCCGTAAACAAGGTGAAAAATAATCAGGTGACGGTGGACTGCGGCTCTCTGAGGGCCTGCTGCAGCCACAGGCGCAGCAACAGCACAGCCATGCAACCATACATCACTTTCTCCTTAGAAATGACTTTTTTACCTTCAGTCAGCTCTTGTTAGCTCCCTCACAGTTCAGCTTTTTTTTTGTTTATTTGTGTTTATGCCCGTCTTGATTTACCACTGACTCGACTTATTACTTGTTTGCTCTCAGCCAATTTGATTATTCCTATAAATCATTTCGTACATCACAGACTGTGACCTTTGCAAGTGCAAGCTTTAGGTTCAGTGTTCAAGCTGCAAAGGTATCTTTTCCAAGTTATTTCACCGCTGTTGCTTTAGAACATGCATAAAATTTAATTAGATGGATGAATGGATGGATTTAACTATCTCAACTAGTGCTAATTTACATTTTTTAGCAATTAGCTCTGCTGGAAATGTACAACACATCTGTTTAGTCTTGTGATGGCACTACACTTCTTGACTCATGCACTCACAGGCTGATTTATTTGCTTATTAAAATAACTGGTTATTACTAAAATATAACAACTTAAACATTTGTTTCTTGACCAAAGGCAAACCATATGGAGCCCGGTGCTTGCTCAGGCAGAACACCTTCTGTGCTGTCTTTGTATTATTTATTTAACATTGATGTACTCTATATCCATGCATGTATTCACAAAGGAGGGTTACTTCTCTCAGGAGAATCCTTGTTGCTGTTCAGATTCACTTCGAGCTTCCTCAAAGAGCAGAGACTTTGACCACATCTAACCATGCATAAAATCTAACAGCTGCAAACGAGCTTTTCCTTAATGAATGTGAACAAATTGTATTATTAGAAATTAAGCCAAATTACCTAAAATGCCACTGAGATGATAGAAATCTCACTCTTGTGGCCTTATAACAGTAGAAGCCAAAAAATCCAATTTCAGCGGTGACGATATCAGCTCATAAATAGAAGTCCCAGTTTGTTCCAGACAGTAGTTCAGATCAGGCCGCTTGATTTTATAGCAAGGCGTCCAGGAACAGCCCTGAACTGCAGCAACGGACGACCTGCCCTCATGGCCCCCAAAGGCAATTAAAAGAGGCTGGTGGGCAGCCGTTCAACTAGTAAACCCACGGAAATGTTAAACTTCAGGAATGTCTCCCAAAAGCATTGTTCACTGTGAACTCTGGTAGACGGAGGGCGGGAAGCTGTGTACAAAGAGCTCGGAGGATTCACTGGTGAGCAGCGGAGGCGTAGTAGAGTTTAACTTCAGAATATTTGCTCATTTAAATAATAGTTTTTATTCAAGACAGCTGATTCCTAAAAAAAGATCTAAGCGGAGATTTATATAAGACTCACGGGAAATGACATTCTGTAGCTTAGTGGGAGCAAACTGTCTTTTTAGACTCTCCCGTTAGAGCTTCAATGTGGCTGATGTTACGTTCACTCACAGTACATGACCACACTCTAACCCCAAGGGGAATGTGTGTCCATTATTACATTAAACTTAAATGTGCTTGTCCAGTAGTCTCCTAAAGGTACCAACCACTTGATTTCATACACTTTGTGGTAGAAAGAGATTCGCATTATGTTCTTCAGAGTATTTTAAATAAAACATAAAACTGACACAAGTAGAAGCTGTAGTGATTTGCAGTGATGAGCAACATCCATTAGTCAATAGATGTGATGTTAAATCGCTCCTTAATAATTAACAGTGTGTTATAATTAGTTTGTGTCAAATGGTTTCCTGTGCGGGTGTGAGCTGGTCGTTCTGATGAATAAACTAATGGACATAGTATTGTGTGATGACGACAGTTGCTACAGATTACATGCGTTATGTGTTTGACTTTCTTATTCAAGCATGTTTTTCAATAACAAGATCAAGATGATTTTTTTTCACATACTGACTGTGAGTGTATGGCCCGTGTTCAGACCTTGTATTACATTACCTGTTCAGAACACAGCTCTAATTCAAGGTCTGAATGCATTTGGAGGTGGTCTCGAATGTTTTCATTCTCTAGAAGTTTTAACAGCTATACGGGGGGGGGTGAAGGCCTGCCTGCTCAGCTGACGTGCTCTGTGTAACACACGAACTGCATCATATTAAGTGTCTGAAGCCCACAAAGATGTACTGGAAGTGCTTACTTTGCATGGTGCTGCCTGAGCTCACCTGAATGATGCTCTGCCTTCACTACTGTTTTTTTCTCCGTCAGGAAATACAGTGTCCGCAGGTGGCATAATCCAGTAGGAGATTCAAACATCGCTCTCGTGCAAGAGAACCAATGAAAACTAATGGAATGGTCAAAGTTGTCATATCGATATTTAAGGTGTATTGATTACACTGATTACACTTGAAAACACTCTTTCCACACACTCAACACACTTTAAAAGCTACCCCCGGCCTTCAAGCAGCACAGTGAATTACATTTTCAAAGACACATTACAAAGGCAGTCTGTTCGACTTGAAATGACCCTGCGTGCTATGTTTAGGCTATAGGTGAGCTGCTTTATTTGCATTTCGTGCAGGGAAGTCAGATCCAATTTAAAGTGATCACTGAAGATACATCTGGTGATACTTCCCCACGGCAGGCGTGAACAGATTTACAGCTGGACACTTGGATGTGGACGTGTCAGGGCAGATGTTGATGCATGGTCTGAACACGCCTGTGTCATTGTGACGTGACCTTCAGTGCACCAGTCGTCCTACTTTTTACTTTGTTCGATTTCAGAGTTCTTTGTATTGTCTTTATGCTTCTGTCTTTGCGCTTATAGCCTCACAGAGCATCTTTTAATGAAGTCTGTATCTTGACGTATTAGCTGCAGTTTAGTGGTTTAGTAAACCCTGGCACATTTACATTGATTTTGAAAATGTCACATTTGATTGATGTGCACTGGCCCCTATAAATAAACAAAGCACAACATATCACACAGTCTTGCATCTCAATGTGTAAGGCCTCTGATAAAGTGAAAAGTGTTTGTTTTGCATTGACAGTGACTCACCTTTCAGCACCACGTGAGAACTATCAGAGAAGAATGTCTTAAAATGAGATATCTTATGTTATGTATCCATTGTGACAAATTTTAGTTGGAGGTGACTCCTAGAGGACTGGCTCTCATGCATTTTTTCATTTTACTGCATTTTCTCCAGTGTTATTAGATATACAGTAAGCATCTGGTCTCAGTTTCATTCCTGTAAAAAGGAAATTGAGTAATGTGGTTGGCTTTGATCTTTACCACACTGCTAAACAACACTCCAGCGTAAACAATAAAGGTAAGACCAACCAATCGCATCGCTTGCCTTGTCCCGCTGCTGCAAAGCTGTTTTTCCCCAACTTGTGCTATAATCAAGGTTGCAGAGTCTCGATCGATGTAGTCATCCAGTTCTGCTGTAAACTATTTATTAAAACATCAAATACTCCACCCCAGTGGATGTGTGCCCAGTGATTACCTTTGCAAATCAATTAACCCACCAAGTAATTGATTGGATATGAGTCCACGGTTCCAGGATTTTGTGTTTTTGGAGCAAGTGAAGGTCAGCGTGTTTGTACCAGCTTTTCTTTGGATTTTGTTCTGTCTATTGAAGGAAGTAGAGTGCAAACGTGAAGGGCTGAATCAATAGTTGAGGGATTGGATCTATGTTTTTGGGGCTCTCTGTGTGTAAAGGAATAGATCGTAAGGCTGTAATCAATCAGTAATGCTGTATCACGCTTAGGCTTGAGCTGGACATTTCTGATTATAAGAGAAATATCTTTCATCATGAAAGTGAAATATTTATAAAGTGAGACAGTGCAGTAAAGAAAAACAATTGGGGGAAAATTGCACGGTTAAAAACTGAAAATCTTACTGTGCATCGTGGATTTCAAGCTTTATGAGCTTTAGTGATTCATGCAGCAGGCTTTATCTTACAAATACTGATGGGAGTTTGTGGTCAGTGGCCTCTCTCAAGCTGGGAACAAATTAAGGCAGATGGTCAGTGGGTTTCTTTTGTCTTGTACTGTCTGAATTGGAAAATAAAAGGAATAGAGATCCCAGACAACCTGTTGTACAATTGCTGAATTCCCTGCAGCATAAAGATGTGAACGTCAATGCAATTACAGCCAGTTCATCCTCACAGTGCATCATGAGTTTCATTAAAACAGGTAGCAGTCAGAGCGCTGGTGAACTCGGCTCTACATTAGTGGCCGTATCCTCCAAGGCCTTTGCCATTATACTAGAAGAGGCAGGTTTTCGAGGAAGGCAATTATTCATTAAATTAGTGTGGAAACGAGGTTCTGGTGGTTGTGTACTGATGAATTACAGTGGCCAGTAATTTGCACGGTAATTAAAGATTTGAGCTCCTTGCTGCGCAGTGAGCATAAATCACATTTGCAAAGATGTCGGGCTGAATCTGTGAAACACTCTACCTCGTTACGGCCAAACTATCTGAGTTATAATGTGTGTGAACTTAAACCTTTATCAGGGGGACTTTTCCACAGCCCGGCAAGGTTTACACCGGTGGTATTTCACCTGCAACGCATTAATGAAAAAGTTCAATATCAATAGTAACAAACGAGAAGTTCCTTTTTATCCTCCAGTAACTGGCTGAATTGAAACCATCATTACTCAAAGCGGGTACCAAGGACCAGTGTTAAACTGAACGAGTTCTTGGTCGGAATAAGTCTCCATTCATTTATTAACTCAAACTTCTGCTGTTTTAATTAACGTTTGAATAATACTGCCTGTGCACATATAAGGATATTATTTCCCCTGTGACTGCCAGGCACGAGTCTAGATGACACTGTACTTCTCACTTCCTCTTAGTGAACAACTGTCAAAACGTGCATGCCAGGATCACTTGGAAAAAAATGAACGAGGAACACATTGGACATGCTTAGTCATAACTTAGTTGTGCTAAATTTCCAGTGAGTATCAGGTCAGTTTCAAATAGGAGAATAGTTTTCATTAGATCAGTGTGCTGGTTCATTTAGATGTATACTCTCTCCAGTTATTAGTTTACTGCACGCCTGTACAGAAGTGCTTCGGTTGTCTTTCTCAGACTGTGTGTTTGTCACCAGACACGGAGAGCTGATCGTTACACAAGGCACTGAGCATCACGTCATATCGGTGAAAACTGGTTCATTAGACGAATCCCATTACTTTGAAACGGAACTGTGCAGTGTGCAAATACTGTAAACAAAACATTGCCACAAGCAGATAATTGTGGGTAAACATAAGTGTGCGTATGAATGTTCCAGCTCTGAAATGGGCAGTTGAAAAACGCTGTTTGGCATTGGTACTGGTCGTCCCCACGTACAGCTGTCTATTCATTAGTTTAATAATTTAAAAACTGCACAATAAAAAAAAACTGAATCCCAGGCTGAGGCTGGAGCAAATACATGTTGAAATTATGTCCAGTGCTCAGTTGGAACATACTTGAATCGGTGAAAAGTGACATGTGAACAGCGAGCTTGACAATGAGAAGGAGAAGCAGATGTGCAGATCTAGTCAAACATTCCCTACTTAATGAACTTACATCCTGTGAGATTAGCCTCAACTTTTTAATTTTTTTTTCCTTTCACAGACAAAGTTAATTTCCACAGTCTTTGTCAGGCAGCATTTTCAGTGCTTGCCATTGTTTAATTAAGAGGAGGTGTGCTATACAAGAGCATGCATACTCTGGCTGGATGAAGGAACTCCTCCTGTGGGACTTCATTCGGTTTGAGAGACTCGTGTGGGTGGAAGAGAGGAGATACGCTTGCCAGAGAAACGTACAGTACTCCACCAACACACTGAATGCCCGAGGGAGTTAAGGCAAAGAATTCCTCCTGGATTTTCTCTTTCAGTCTCTTGCACTCCCGCTTTCTTGCTCCCCCTTCTCTCTCTCTCCTTCTCATTTGGTTGTGGTAATTCATCATGGAATATCAAAACCATTCAAAGCTCCAGCATAGAAATGAAGGCTTCGGAGCCTGTGAATAATTGGTTTCCGTGAGGTGCCACCATCCCTATTGAACCTTCTTGACTTCGTGTTCCTCACAGTGGCAGTGTGTATGATAAACAGACAAGAAAGCCCTGGAGACATGGAGATCACAACGACTGTGAATGGACCAAGAGGCCTGCGTGTGCCAGAACATTCAAGAAAACTACAAGGTTGTAATTTGTTATCGTCTTTTTCATCTATTATTATAAGCGAGCATTCACATGGCATCCTTTCAGACACACCAGTTGAGGTCTTCTGAATTTTATCATATTTTGCAGAAGTGTAAATAAACAATTTTGCGATTCATTTAAATTGTACAACACACTGTCATTAGGTTGTTATGACAGCATGTTGTTGGCTTACATGCCCAGAGGACACGAAGCGACATTCGTTCGATACCGGACTGATTTAAAACACTCACTCATGAGATAATGTCTGGCTCTTTAGTTTGCTAAATACTCCACTATACTTACCAGCTAGTGTTGTCTATCTGCTGTGACTGGAAACAAGGCCCATGAGAACACTGAGAGTTAAATAAAACAGCTTGGATTCATAAAACTAAATCTTTGAACTGACAGACACTAAAATCCTCTGTAGGACCGAGAGGAACTTGAAATTTCATCCATTATATACATAGAAATATTAATTAGAGCAGCTGTAAGTATCATAAAAAGCACAGAAACAAATGAACCCAGAGGAAACCCACTGAAGCCAGCTTTGAAGTGTCTGTCCACTGTTTTATAATGGACTATTGATGTCTGGTTCTACTTTGAATCACAATAGAGACTTTATCTGAGCTGAGAGCTTCTTTGACTGCAGAGAACCAGCAGCTCTGAACTCCATCTGTGACTTTCGCCAGACAGTTCCTGTTGCCTGGTGCGATCACACAGATCACACATGCCGACAGATCCGACAGTCATCGGCAGCCAGCAACAGGCTGAGGAGGAGAGGATGGAGCGTACCCTCTGGTTTTAACTGAGAGTGCTGCAGAGATGAGAGAGGCTCTCAATTTACTGTGGCATCTGCTCCTTCTCACAGCATCATCCAGCCTACAAGCCAGAAAAGCCAGAAAAGCCATCCAGTAATTTATTTTTTGAGTGAAGGTCCATGAAGTTTGGGTGTCCCAGTACCATCGTTAGACCTGCTGAACTGGTTATGCGCAGATTTTCAGATTTTGTTTGCATCATGACCATTCTCTTATAAGGCTGATCAATTAATCAATCAGTCACTTGTGTTTTCCTCTCCCTTCCAGATGTTTCTCTCCCCTTTCAATAAAGTCTTGTGTTATACTGCATTACTTTACATGTTGGTACAGTATGTGACATTCATGGCGATATAATTTCTCAACAAACAAAAAGAAAAAGATCACTATGCGCTGCAAAAACAAACCTACTAGAAAGAAGCCAAATATTTCTAAATATAACCAAATTGTCTTGTCATTGTCTTGTAAAATCTGCCAATGGGATAAACACATATTGCTTGGCTAGATTTCTTAAAACTAAAATAAAAGTCTAACCACTGAAAGACCGTAATGAGTCATAAAACTAGAAAAAGCAGATCGTTGTTTTGGTTTGCTGGTTAAATCTAGCTCAGTATTAGCTGGAATATCATATGAAGGCTGAGTCTGATGACAGGATAAGAGTAATTTCCCAGGAACCAGGTCTTTTTGCTTTCTTGAAATTCCTTTTCTTTGCAGTGTGGACATACTGCAGCTTGTATTTTAGCTCATACGTTTGCTGTCAGTCTTTCCACATTCACTTTAGTTTCTGTTAAGTATCAAATGTCAAAGATCAAACACAGCAAATGCACGGGAAGGTTTTTTTTTATTTTCGCCAGTTATAAATGAAACCTAATACCCCGCATCATCCAGCATTTCAAGGTCATCTGGGTCTCATCCACTTCTCTACAACTTCTAATTTTATCTCCAATTGATCAAAAGGCGGGATCGTTAAAAAAAAAAAGAAAAAAAAAGCCGTCATGGGTATAGTTGTTTTATATACACTCTACGGTCTGAACACAGTTTCTGTAAAGAAGAGGAGCTGAAGTGGTAGAATTTAGTTTGACCTTATAAATGGTAGGACGTTATGTATCCAGCTATGCTTTAATATGGAGACGGTGAACCGTGAGGAGCGTTTTCAGAGACTGACTTTACTTTGATGTCTTTATATGAGCTATTGCTGTGTGTGTTTGGTATTTGTGAGCATGGGGTCTATCCTGTCATTTGGCTGACGCTCACAGGTGCTTACCATGCAGCGCTCGCAATAAAAGAGCCAGCGCGACATGGAAATGAGCAACCATTAATGCACTGTATCACAGCAGCCGTTGGGTGTCCACTTGAGCACTGCTGCTTGCCAAGGTTCCTGTCTGCAAAACAAACAGGCTGTATGCTGGAGTGAGGGGATCAGTGCTGGAGAGCTGTGCCTCTAATAAATCCCATGGCTTCACACACTCATGAATACACAGCGAGCAGAGGTTTAGTGAGCGGAGGTCTGAATTTACCGTCATTTTCACATATGTCGAGTAGTGGGGCACATATTCATTAGTGACCCCTTTATCTAACTCCTCAGACATCGTTAATGAGGGGCTGTTACACAGTATAATTAATGGCAAATATGTTTCACTGCAGTGCATATTCATGCTGACATCAATACAGTTGCGTCTAATTCCTGAAAATGACATGAACCTAATTATTCTGTGGAATAAGTACATGTAGCAGACTGAGTTTTAAACACTTGTTGGGACTCATTGTGCTGGATGACTGTCGAACATAATGACAAAGACAGAAGGGTTTCACTCATTCTTGACATGACATACATGTGTGAATGGCAACAGCACGCTTACTTGTCTAGATATCGAACCACTCAACATACAGCATCCATTTACAAAAAATGATTAGAATAAAGTTAGAGCCTCAGTGTTTAGCCTCATTTTGTTGCTGCTGCTCTTTATGCTTAGACATGAAATAAAGGATATGAGGCTGCACTTCAGACGTCTGTCTGGTTTTGACATCATTATGTTTTCAAGGCTTAGATTTCCTTCAGTCATACTTTAATTAAATAAATTTGCCATTAACAAATGTGCCAGTGATGGCTAAAACAAATTACATTTCATGTGTCCAGATATTATTAATGCTCTCGATCCCTGAATGTTGTTTTTGTGCTGTCAGTGCAGCACTTAATTGCATTCAACTTGCATCCCGAGTATAAAACACCTGATTAGACAGAATGGAAAATAGCCAGACTGAAAACGACTAAATTAGTATTTACCTAGAATGATATTAGATATTTATTAATGCACTGTATCTTATGGGAAGATCTTTAAATCTTCATTATTGCATTTGCGTTTGTCCTCTTTACTCTTTATTATGTGAATCAAGTTTAAACAGCTCATAAAAATCCATTCACATTGGTCAACAGGTTGACTCACACCGGTTTGTCCCTTTAGAGGACATTAAATCTCAACTGTGGCAACAACCTCTGTTAACGCTTATGCAACTCCTGCAGCGGTATCCCCTCCTCCCCTCCACAGAACCCAGCTCTGCGTCCAAATAGAGTTGTCGAAACAAGAGAATCCCGGGCTTAAAGAACAAAAGAAGAGGCCAAGTTCGAGCGAGACGTAGATAGTCCGTGAGATTAGGGCCGTCAATCCCAGCATCTTTAGCACCTAGCCAGGCCTCCTTGTGGGATCAACCACAAAGTTGTAATAGAGGCAAAGGAACTTTTCTAGTCCACCACCGCACTCCGCCCTACACACTTCCCTCCCATCTCTGCCTCTCCGCAGCCCCAGGACTGAGGGTGAGAGAGATTTAGGCAGGGTGAGCGGGTGGGTAGGTGGGGCGTTCAAGAACTTTCCCTGAACTCTCGCTGGCTTTGCGTCTCCTACTTTCATCTCAGGTCACTGTCAGTAGAGGGTTTATCTTGTTAAAAGCGGCCCTGAGATGAAACAGGGACCACTGCTGCTGAAAACTAAAGGCCATGCTTCTGGTGCCGTGCAGGGGATAGCTTTTCTTCTTTGGGCTTTTCTTTGTACTAAATATGGGTCATTTAGTCCTGGGATGCAGTAACCCCACGGTCTCTACCTGATTAATTAACTTGTGACAGGAAAATTCCACAAAGCGTGAAATTGTGAGGAACAAAATGGATTGTGCACAAAATATCTAATCCTCTATTTTATTCTCCATAATTGAACGAGTTAAATAAGAAAAGCCACCTCATGGGAATAGAAGGAGAAAACTCTATTATGATTCGGGAGCCTGGCAGATACAGCAGCTAGTCACGCTGCGAGAGAATATCTCACCCACGTCTTGATGAATTGGAGGCATACCTAGACATACATGTTTGGATCAGTCAGATAAAGACACTGTCAGGAAAGGCGCTGGCAAGTTTGACAAAAGACACATCCATTCAATTCTGATGTGCCACCAGAAATCTGACAACTATTGAAACGACTTGCTTTCATGAAAAGCTTGTGTTTTCTTACTCTTGTGTTATTTGGTTACTGTCAATCTCCTCTCAGTGTTGCTGTTGCAATGCTGTTTTTTGTGATAGCAAATTCATCCCAGGCTGGCCAGATAATAAAACTGAAGCACTGATGCTAGACACAATGGCAAAGTAAATGACTATCACAGACTATGCTTTTTCTTTGGGCTGTCGACCAGCCCGTGCTGCACACAGGTAGGTTTGATGACACTGATGGCTCACTCAAAACATCAATGCCATCCATTTGTGCATTTGTTGTAATAGGTGTAATGCTCAGCAGCATCTAATTTGATCTTGCTTTTACCAATTTTGAGGCAATTTTTAGCTTAACAATAGAGTCAGAAATTTGTGTCAGGCAGACAATGAAGAGACAGCTTTGAGGGAAAATGATTTCTACAGACATTATGCAGCGCCAGATGCCTTGGTGTTCATTGTATCTGTGCCTCTTTAATTTGGTCGCTAAACCTCACTGGAGTATAATGCAAAGCTGCTCACTTCTCTGAAAGATTTGACAGCTTTTTTTCCCCCCACAAACCAGCGCTGATAGAAACCGTAGTCGTAAAAAAATTAACATTAACACTACATGTCACATGTTTGTTCTGAACTTCCTGCAGTTGTTTTTACAGCATGGCTACAGTATAAGAGCTGAATCTAGGTATTAATACCTGAAGGTCACGTAGAAGGAGAGCTAAGATTTAGAGCAAGAATATTTTGTATTCGCTTTTTACATGTGAGGTCAGCGGATCAGGTTTGGTTGAAAAGGGAATGAGGGACCTTAGTCAGTGGATGTTTTGAACCCATCCGGGACACTGCACAGAGAGCAGGTATCATTGTAAGTGTGTATATTCTGATTGGAACGTTAGCCATGCTTTTTACGACCACTGTGAATATGCTTGTGTTGACCTCTTCTTTTTCACTGATTTCTCTGTGCTTGGGTAAAAAGTTGAGATACACTTCACAATTTAATCTTCCCTGGTTGCCATGGTTGTGAAATGGAAATTTTCATCTCAAGCAGCCACAGCAAATGGCCACGCACACGCAGCAGCAGCGGCAGCGGCAGCAGCAGCAGCAGCGGCAGCCACTGTCAGCAGGCATCCTCACTTTTTATTTGTGGTTCGGCTTTACCTTGAAATACACGCTTTACATATTTATCTGGATAGTTTTTGTTTGCGTGATTTGTTGTTCATTGCTCTGTTGGGCCCTGCTGTTGCAGCAATGCTGATGTATTCCCAGATTGCAGTCATTATATAAATAAATTAAAGAAACCCCCCCCCCCCTCACCCACCCCCCCAGGTTGTGTAAAAAAAAAGTTTAACCCTCTGATGGTGGTCTCTTAGGAGTTTTCTGCGATGTGATGCATGATGGGGGATGTGCTTCCTTAACACGCAGCCACAGGAAGTAAAGTGTTATATCTATAACCAGGACCAATCCCTCCTGCTTCCTTTGTCTTATCCGCATGTAATCCAACACTGGCCTGTGAGGGATGTTTCACAGAGCTCAGGGGAACGCGCCAAACAGGCGTGATCCATCTTGGTGCTAATTAGAGACGTCGCAGTTTTATTGGCGTGAGAAGGGCCGGATACTGTTTATAACGTCAGCTCTGGTCGGTGTGCGTGCTCAGGGATCTATTCCTCATCAAATTTCCAATAACTAAATATAGCGATAACACCCCCGAGGGCAGTCTTAATGACATTAATGAGTACAACAGTGATGCATCACTGTAGCACCTATAATAACAGTAAAGGACGTCCTCGGGGGCCTTCAGCTTTATTCAGCCGTGACCAGGGCCTCTGGTCTGACTGAAACGTTTTCTTTACAATGGTGTGTGGAGCAAAACGGTGAACACGCATTTAGCCAATTTACATTGCTTGGGTGAATATAGCACCTGTTGATTAAGCAATAACAGCCTCATATTTATTGTGTTTTAGTTTTCAGCTAAGCCTGTGACAGCTGCAGTAAGATGTTTCTAGGTGTAAATAAATAGTGAATTTCTCACTCTGTTTTTTCGGCCAGCGATTTCTGGCAAATGCAGTGGAAAAACAGTTCAAAAAACTACCTAACTTACTGAACCAAAAGCACTCAAAGCAACTCTAGTTCAACCATAGCTCAGAAATATGTTTAATATGAAAGTCCTACTCAAGCCAATACAAATTCAGTGCAACTGTCACAAGTAATTATAATATATTAAGTGCACCAATTTGGGTGTGCTAATTTGCTAATTAGATACTGCATTATATTAACAATTCATTATCCCAGCTCTCGTCTAATATAGCAGTTTGTTTTATGTCAAAATCACACAATGAAAGCAGACATGTGTATCATATTAATACTCAGAGGAACAAGCTAATTTAAGGTAGTATGGACTCTCACACACACACGACCAAACTTCCATAGAATTTGAAGGCATTATATCAAATGAAATAATGACAAACTAATTACAGCAACAGTAGGTATGATTGTTGGGCTGTTGCTTTCAGAGAGTTACACCGTCGCTTTTGGGCATCGCAAATGATATGTCCATATATACATTTTACGCTTACAGTGATGGACAGATGAATAGATAGATTTTGACGTAAGCCTCTATAAGCTGCTGTTCGTCTGCATTCCGGTCACGTCTTGAAACAGTTGTAGGCTCCTCTGCTGAGACAAAGCAAAGTTTCAAGCTTTACTTAAAAGGACTTCAGCACACAGTAGAAAGAAGACTACTGTGAATCCACACAAGCACGTCACAGCCACAGTCTTTATTATTCTCACAGAAACATCTAAATAATTCCACAGAGTGTCTGGCGAGTCTCATTTGTCATTTGATGGTTTGTTGAATGCATCAGAGGATTTCTATGCATCCATAAAGATCCAGCATTCATTAGCTGTATAGCAAGCATATATTGAAATGTCATACAGACTATCGCATTGCACCAGAAAAACAAATTACACAGCCAGATGAAAAATTTCCTGTAAGTTGGTATCTTTACAAGTGACACTCTTTGCTTTTTCCAGAGTTTTCTCACCTCTTGTACAGTTTAGAAAGTGAGGCGTTTACATTCATCTCTGCGATTCTCTCTATAACATTTAAGTCTGATAAGTCCTCTTATTATGTAAAACAATTAAATCAAATTATTGTACAAAGCTGTTGATAGCATCAACGGTTTACAGTTCTCAGTACAGATCTCAGTAATGAGATTTCTTTTCCCAGAGAATCGATGAGCTCCTTTCCCCTGGTGGACTGTGTAATTACAAAACCCTCATTAGATTATGAAACTATACAGCATATGGTGAGAGGAGGAGATTCCTTTGATGTGTTCTTGTAATGACTGCAGCAAAAAAAAAAAAATAAATAAAGGAGAGAATTGCCTGCCTTTACTTTATTTGAATCCCTTAAAGAAAAATCAAAGCTTTAAAGAAAGGTTTTCTGGATTTGTCGCTCCCCACCCCCAGACACTCCTCCAGCTTCTCTGAACTGACTCGACGCGAAGCAGAAGTCTGGCATTGACCCTCCAAATGTCAAAATGTTTTGATACACCGAGGCCAGAGGTGTCATGGCCTTTTGATTCAAGGGGAACGTTTTGTGTTTGTCGTTCTGCCAAAGGACGCCCTTGGTAAAGCCAGATGGAGCTTGATGTTTGAGGGAAGCTCTCAATCCTTAGGAAGATGCTGTGAAACATGAGAGAGATGCTTAAGGCAGCTCTTGTCTTCTGTTCAGGGTGCAACACATTTCACAGACTCACTGTTTGGAAAGAAATAGCAGACTGGGGAAACAGAATCATTCAGTGTAACCATGTTTGACAGGCAGAGACAAGCAACAATGTCTACAGAAAGCACAGAGGGTATGTAAGAAAATGAAAACCAAAGGTCCATTTAAAAACCTAAAAGAAAACCACAATGTTAAAAATGTGACCTATCCCTTTTTGAATACTGTAATTTCTGAGTTTGTCAGTCCTCTGCAGATGAATAACAACCTGATTACGCTATTAGAAAGCATTTTTTGTCTTGTAATTTCCCTAAAGAGAAGCATTTAAAATTGTCGGCAACGCAACAAAAAACTAGGAAAATCCTTAACAGATGTCTAAAGCAGGGCTTCTTTAACTGTGGTTTGCGATCCATATAGACGTACAGGCTTGTTGCTGCTGGTGGGTCCCTTTACAGCGAGGATATGAAATTTTTTAATAAGCCTGTTTCCCAGAGCAAGAAAAGCTAATTTCTCACTAGGGTCCTCAGCTAAAACATTTAAGAACTTCTCATCTAGACAACAGAATAATGTGCAATATTAGGAAATTTGTAGTTGTGATAGTTTCAGGAAGCAGGTGCTCCTTTGTGTCGTCAAAACAACCTGATGCCGAGTGTTTTACGCGATGAGGAAGGATTGACTAGCAATTGTTTGAACACTCTGGGGAGGACCGAGAGGTACCGATTCCTCTCAAAGGACAACTTATTCACAGGACTGGTCCATTTTTAAAGTGTTGGATTCAGGGTGAGATCTAAAAGATCATCATTTAAAAGAGTTGCAGGGCTTCACATTTCAAAATAAATTGCCCATGTTGTCAGCTGATTTACAACCAAGTACAACGCTTCACTGTCCCGCATTGTAATTTCTCCTACTGTGATAACTGCCGTCTTTTCTGGAAGGCACTAAACGCCACTGTTTCCTGATTTGACGCCTTTGAGATGTGTATAATAACCTCTAATGTCGCTGGGGTGAGAATGACAGAAAAGTGAGTTACTGAGTTAGTCATCAGATGAGTTAAAGGAGCAGCGTATATTATTTAGCCGCACCTACCAGCTGAAATATTCATAACTATGTTTTCATTAGTGTATAATCACCTGAACATAAGAATTGTTTTTTTTTCTGTCTGCCATATTGCATCAGCATGTTTCTATGGTAGGTCAGGAGGAACAAAGAGTTGGTCGTCAGTGGGCCTTTCGTGCTTTTTTTGCAATTCCTCGTTTTTAGCGGCCACCGTAGGTTCTCCCGTCCACGTGGAAGGGAAGGGTGAGCCGAGAGGTGTAATCAATCTTACACGTCGCACTTTTAAAACCTTAGCTGTTAGTCTGAAAGTTCAGTGAAAGTTTTGCTCTACATGTCAGTAAAGTGCTTTCAGTTGTGTTAGCCAACATGCACTGTTTCTTTCTCTTTGTCTGTGTGTCTTTATTGAGTCGAGGTAGGGTCCCATGACAGAATCACACTCAGTACAAATTAGAACAGTCAACACCGTGACTAAGAATAGCCTCCAAAATTACCAGCTGAATCAACACCTCTCTGCTGCTGAAAAACCTGGGCTGCTGTAGACCTATTTATAATGTCAGCTACCGTAGGTGTACCTCCTGGGCGATATAAGATATGTGAAATGCACAGTATGGATGAAAGGCATATAATTATTCATGTGCAGTATATGCAAATGGAGTTATTTACGACCTGTGGTTGTTGCTGTACATTAAAGGTTATCTTTGTAATTTTGAAACTCAAAAATGAACCATTCCTATCAACAGAGGGGGCAGCTTTTCACCAGAAAGTTGTGGTGTTAGTGTCCGCTGTCAAACTGCCAAAACCAGACAATATGTAAACTGCATTATATGCTTGGCAGGGAACTGAAGCCCTCTGAAGTGTTTCTGTACTGCTTCATCATGCGTGTTAAAATGAGATTCTATCGCAGATTGCAATTAGCGTATTAGTGCATATCGCACATTTTCAGGTAACAGCTAATGAACTGATCACAGCTGCGAAGTGAAACATCGAATGACATTACTATGATAAGCAGCAGCAGTGATACTTCTTTGTCCCACGCTGAACTGGGGACAGACTGGTGGCTGCAATGACTCGGTACTCAGTCCAGTGTTACAAAGAGACAGGTCAGCGCAGGGCTTGTTGGTTAGCGCGCTAACAACTGTAGATATCTCGACAATAGCCTACAACACGGTGACATCTTTAGTTGTTCTTTCTTCACACTCTGATGATGATTTTTGGTCATTTTTGAAAGTTTTAAAGTAGAAATATTACAAATTGCTCCTTTGAAAGACAAGCTTTTAATTACACAACCATAGTTTATTACTGATTTCATCACTTACACAGACGGGGGACGTGGCAGCGATACCTACTGAAAGGTGAACAGTGAACCGTACTGGTTGATTGGGGACGTTGTTATATCGAGCAGGCGACCAGATGCTGTGTTTAATTTATACTTCTGTTGTCTAGATGTTCAGATCTGAACTCCAGAGAGATGTGATACAAAAACAGAATCTGGCAGAAGCAGGCAGAGTGATTTTCAGAGGAGAGAGAAACCAGGACTGAATCCAACTTTTTGTCTGTTAACAGGTGTTTGGTTTGATCGTTTACAGCACTGGCAGTTCACTACATCTGTGTTCATACTAAAAAAGGATACTATATTCCTAATGTACATACAGGCAGAATGCAAATGAGCTTAAATTTCAATAGAGACACGTCGTTAATTCATTCTCTATAAAGGGGTTTGTGAATCGCACTTCGCCACCTGTTCCTCCACGTATACTTTGTTTTTGAATAAAGGCTGGGGGAACAATACAGCAGTTGATGAACTCAACAGTATCTGGAGTGACAATGATATACCAAACATTACAGGGCTTCACACTGAATTATGTTGATTTTTCTTTTCCTTTCTCTGCCATTATCAAATCAACACACTGCTGCGGTTGTGGATTTCCCTGAAAATCACCCCGAAGATCTGCGGCTCAGCTACATTATCTTCATCTAACTTTAAACTTTTAAAACTCTAGTTTGTCAGAGATGAACGTCACAATGGTCTGATGAAACAAAAATCACATTTTGTGCTGATGTTGCTATTCTTACATACATACTGACCTGCTGTTCACCCTGGTCGACTGGTGACGCACAATGCATTAGAGAAAAAAAAATCCCTCATAAAGGAAATGTTACTCTTGAAATTCACATAAAGGCAAAGTCACCATTGTATTCCACTACAAGCAGTATAGTGTCAGAGAAGAAGTCATGTTGTTCTGTAAGGCTAATTATATGCAGTCATTTGAAAAAGACGTGCTGAATGATCAGTAGGATCCTCTCCTCTTTTGGATGTCCGTAGGGTTTGTAAAGAAGCATTCAGCGTTTTTCCAAAGATTAATTGCAGTCCAGAAGAAAGGAAGTCTCTATTTACAGAAAGGTCCTTTGCATCACTTTCTTCTCCTTTGATGATCAAACGAGACCAGAGCCGTCGGTTTACCTGAGAGAGAGGAAAATTGTATTAAAATGAAGTCGGAGCCCTCAAAGTTACAGCAGCATCGAACTAAGAACTAGGAAATTTAACCCACGAGCAAGACTTACAGCTGTGCAAGACAGTTTATAAAACCTCTCAAATTGTCTCTTTTTCTGCCAACAACACGATCAGATTTTTCCTCAGTTAAACAAAAGAGAATCGAGAAAAGGCATTTGAACTTAGAGTACTATACAGATTTGGTTTACAATCATTAAAACTATACAAACAATATATGACAATCCCACAAATCAATGGATGTTTCTCAAATAGCTTGACCCAAGAAAGAGACTCGAGACAGGGTCGTGCATGATCGCTGCTGCTCTTTGCATTATATTTGGAAGCACTAGCTCAATACATCGAGCAACAGGAATGTATCAAGTGAATTAGTATTAAAAGGAAGGATTTTAATCTACCCGGGGCAACCAACCTACTCTTTACCTAAATTGGTGCAATGGCTGGAATAATATAGTCAATTATGAAGATACAAGGTCAGCATATATAAAACCCAAGTGCTTTCATATTAGTGTGGTTGACCAAAAGAGACTGAGAGCAAAAGCCCTAGGCAAGACAAAAAAAAAAAAGTCCAATATTTTAAGCAAAAGAAGTGAGAATAAGGGAGCTGCAGATGGAAATGAGCCTTGACTCTGGTACGAAGCATCACATCATAACGTTCATATGTATTGTACACAGTACCTTAAAATAAATTAAATATAATAACAATAATAATGGAATTATTTCGCGCATATATAAAGGCCAGTCAAATCGTACAATACAAATTCACCTCAATGGGCTTTACAGTCGGTACAAAAACCTCTGTCCTTCGATCCTTGGTTTGAGTAATGAAAAACTCCCCATAAAATAGCCCGTTAATGGGAAAAATAATTCTATTCGTGGGTGAATGGACGAGAACATGGAGGTACCAGCGAAATGCACCACTTCACACAAACGGAGGGGGTTTGGTTGGAAGAATTTGATGAGCTGTTTTATTACGCCCTCTCTGAAATTCCACTGTGATTCCACAATGGAAACCAGAATGAAAACCATTAGCACATTTTCTGGGATTGTCCCACTGTCCCAGATGCACGTTGCTCTACGAGACATTACGAGTAACGCCCAAGGAAAGTATATACCGGTACTTTGTATATATATATATATACCTAATAATGGATGGAAATAGATCTCTTACTAGGATATGGTTGTCACACGAGAGCCCGGCTCTAAATGAATGAATAGAAGGTAAAATGGACATTTAAAACATGGAGAAGATAGAAATGAAGATGGGAAAAACTGGTTAACAGTGAAACACCTCATAGGCCTGAACTTAGGTTACTAGTCAGTGACTACGTTGTAAAAGAAAAGATCACTCCTTTTTATTTCAGTATTTATTTATTTTTTGCAGTTTGATAATGATTGATGATGATAATGATGATTCCTTTGATAAATATCTGAGTTATAGAACATAGAGCATCTGAAGTATATCTGAAGGAAATGTTTGTCTGATGCTGAATGTCATTAAAAAATAAATTATTAGAAGAAGTGAATTTGTGCATAAATTAAAGTTCTCGACCATTTTAACAACCGTTTCACAATATCACAAGGCGCATAATATTATCGTGACCGGGTAAACAAGCCACTGTGAAGAGATATACCTTGGATAAATCACAGCTCTGTTTAATGCTCGTGTTGTTGAAAACATAAACATCTTAATATCAAATGAATGTGTTTAGACAAAGGTAACAGGTCATCTTTTTTTCCTCTATTCAGTAAAACAAAAAGACTGTTTTACTTCAATTACCGGAACAATCAGTTCCATCAAAAACAGAATTCTTGCTGAACGTTGTTTGAAATGCTTGAAATGCACATGTATTTGTTAACATAAATAAAACCTCTTGCGACCCACCTAAGGGCCCCGACCCAGAACGCACGTAGACTCACACCTCACTCTGATTTCCTCTTCAAATGAACTGATAATCCTAATAATAATCCTATAAGTTCACAGTTTTTGCCTCATTTGTTTCCCTTTATCTAGTTTTAGGATTTAAATGAAAATCTGATCATGTTTTAGTTTATATTTATGCAGAAAAAGAGAAAACTCCAAAGGGTTTGCAAACTTTCGACAGACATTTTACTTTTGAAATCATTTTCATGTAAATGTCGTTTTCCTTTTTTGTCAGAGTGGTAACATAAAGAAAAACCCAAGAACTTAACCTGAGCAGAAACCATGACTGAACAGAAAAAGAAAAAGAGAATAACCTTCAGTAATACAACTTCATCAACAGGAAATGTAACGGAGAACGCACCAGAAACTCACCCACACTGATTGACATGTCAAAGATGCTGCCAAAGAAACCACAAAATCTGCTGCATTATTCAACGCTACATCCTTTCATTCTTGCTGTATATATTTTTTTTATGTTTGCCGCTGTGAGAAAACTAATTATCTTCTAAGGAAAAATAAGAA
Source organism: Coranthus polyacanthus (assembly GCA_037367275.1). NCBI lineage: Eukaryota > Metazoa > Chordata > Actinopteri > Kurtiformes > Apogonidae > Coranthus > Coranthus polyacanthus. The sequence goes on from JAPQRN010000026.1 coordinate 22,037,706, forward strand.
TAGAGGTCTGAAACCCCCGCTGGTGGCCCGCAGAGGTTATAAAGAAGTGTTAGAACAAACAAACAGCATGCTGACAGTTTTGCTTTTTATAGAGGCTTACCAGTAATTCATCTCTCACTGGGAATAGGAACGTGCTCCAGTAATGAGGGAAATCTCTACATTACATAACCTGTGTGTAAAGTTAAAGGATAGGGACACACGTTTTTCAAGCTTCTCTTAAAAACAGTTGTCAGGTGTCAGTATTAACACTGAAACAGGATAGATGAGGGCAAATTATACATCTCCTTTTGTCTGAAAAGATGCAAGTTTAACTAAAGCTAATTTGAGGCTTCAGTGGTCCACTTTACAAAATACAAGTGACTATATTCTAAAGACTTTCTAAAACACTGTCTGTGACAACGCAAAGATGGATTTCTGTGGTGAAAAGGCGATAAGTTTGGAAGATTTGTGTAATGTAGATGACTGAAACCTCATAATAGCGCCGTATCACCTCTTAAGGGCATTTTTTTCTGTCTGTACATTTAGTTTTCATCACTTATATCGAAAGCGTTTTAGGTGAGAAGTCACTGTAAAAGGCAGAAATTATACAGCAAACAAAACAAGTTTCACCGTCCCTGTTACTGACTTAGAGATGTGGACCTGTGATCGGATCAGCCATGACCTCTACAGGTGTGAAAAGGGCCAGCGTTCATGGGCACAAGACTCCCGTTTGAAGAGTTACGTGAAAAATTGTGAGCCTATCCTTTGACCTAATGAACCACTGGTGGTGTAGAAAACAAAGAAAAACACAGAAAACAAACTGGAACTGATGTTAATTTCTGATGTAGCAGGCCAACAAAAGTAATCGTAATGGTGTAGCAACTCTAAATGTCAATCGACTTCTTGTCGTGAATGAATCAGCCAAAGTTACAAGCAGTTTCAGCAAAATTTTATTTCTGTTTTCTCTGAACAGTCAAATGTGGTCAAATCACACCCACACAGTTCTGATGGAGCACATTAGCTGTGGATTTGGTTCTTAAACTTTAAATTTGATTTTTTTTTTTCTAAAGATTGATCATAGCTTACTTAGTCATGAATGTCTCGTGCCATCATGTCAGTTGTACCAATGATTTGAAATCAGGCTTCAAATCAGAGAATGGATCAAGTGACTGACCTTTGATCAGAAACACAATAAATTCAATATGTCTGACGCACAGGTCAAAGGTAACAGATTAAGTGCTTCAGTCACGATTCGGTCGGCGTCGACACCACTTAGACGTTCACTGGCATGGTGTATGGCTGTAGAAATCTATTAGTCAGTCTTCAGAATAAAGGATAGTGGTGAGTTAGATTTCTGCTCCAGACTGAGGTTTTCTCTCTTCTAGTTCAATGCTGTCAGGTACTCTGAAGACCTCCATTCTCCTTGAGATTAAATTGCCTGTCATGAGGCCCAAGTGTCTGACTGGCAGCTACTCTGCTCCTCCAAAAGTACATTCTGGAAAAAGACTCTCGAGGAACACGCATAACAACCTTCATAATAACGTCCGCTATCGATTCCAACCGTCTGTCAGCTGCCACACAGTTTGGCGGACTGAGGGAAGCCCTCAACAAACTTGTAAGGCTCCATTATCGATGGTAAACTTTTGATAGGAAACAGACAGCTCTGACAGTCTGGTTAGATTACTTCACAAATGGGTTGTATGATACAGGACGGAGCAGCAGCGTGACACTGCACATTGTCAAATAAATCATCCTCAATTATGCAGAAATTTCCAAAGCAAAACAATCCAAAAACCATCAGGCCATCACTTGACAAGAAAACCTGCATAATCAAATCAAACACAGGCTAAAGACTTTCCATAAATTTAGGCTGTTGCAGCAGTTTGCTGGGCACCGTACAGGCGGCAATAAATTCTTCTCTTTACAGAGTCATTTACATTCTGAGCTGTCACTGTGATTAATGTGGTACTAATTTGAGAATAATCCCACTCTGAAAAGACAAAGAGCAGAGCTGCTCCTTGTCAGAACAAAATGTCTTCAGAGATGGATCTACACTGGGTCTTAACTTCTGGAGGAGGAGGAGGGGGGTCATTAACAGTGTTTGAGTGACTGAAACAATGCTAAAATACTGAGAGGAAAACTTCAGTGGGTGTTGCGTTTGTTTAATTGGAGGATGACAAGTGCTAATGTAATTGGCAGAGGATTCATTTCCATTTAGCGCCTGAAGTAAAGTTGGCCGAAAGATATTCCACAGCAGGTGCATGGGCTTGTGTAATTCAGCGTCTCTCAGCGATATGATTTAGGATGTAAATACCACGGCTGCGATTTACAAGGTGTGTCCTTTTTGAAGCTGTGCTAGGCAAGGTTTTCAGAGTTAATCTCAGCAAACAACTGAGATAAAGCTCACATTTAATCAAACTAGGTTAATGTGAAGATAAATAGTCAATTGGAGATGGAAGTGAATCATCTGGAACACAGCAGACTTCACTAGAATAAACTAAATGCAAGAAAGAACACAATCAAACCATTTCTTAGATAAACGCATTCAGACTTACTCAAACTAAGACGCAGTAGTCCTGCTGAATTCAGAGGCGTCTGCACCATCAGGGCAGCCCAGTTCATGCACTGTATGACCTTCACTTATTTCTGATATCGTAGAACTGCTCACGTCCTTACACGATCAAAAAGCCTGACTGACGCTGCTCAGTTTTAAAACCTCATTCGTTTTTGTTTTGTTTCACATTTGGTCTTTCAAACGTATGAGGAGCACAGAGAAACACCACATCATGGATCCAAATCAACTTCCTCCGTAAAGAGCTGTCAACTCTGGAACGCACGTCCAATTCAAATCTTTGACAACAGCGGTTAAACGCAAACCAGAACTGTAACCATTTAAGCTCATCTTACTGTGTATTTTGTGCATGTATTTCATTGCAGTTATATGTCTGTCCTGCTCTGTGTGGACTGAATGAGGACTGTGTATTTTCATCATGTACTGTATGTAGCTGTGTGTGTAAAAGTCCATCTAGGGACAGCGGTTGTGAATTAGTGATGACTCTAAAGTCCTTTTCTTCCACATCAGATTCATGCTACAATACAAGCATTGCTCCTAATACATGAATAAATAAAACTAGTTTAAAAAAAGTTTATATAAATACAGTGACTTCAAAATGTTCTGCTATACCTTTATCCTCCGCTGGCATAAAGCGCCACAATCGGTTCGTAGTTTAGTGACGTCATCTTGCAGGACTTCTTTGTTTACATGTCCAAAAGCTCAGTTTTACCTGTAACCTCTTGCGTCTGTTTGGGGCTGCATATATATATGTATATACACAACATGTAACTCTGCAGCTCGACATCTTTGCACGTCAGACGCTGTTCATCAGGCAGAGATTTGCTGAAATGCGTGTCTCATCTGCACTCTGTATTCCCTGCTGCGTCCCGGACTTTGTAGTAGCCAGCCACTTTGTTTACACTTTGAATTCTCAGGAAGAGTATATGATGCATTTATAATGCACATCAATAGAGGTTGGTATAGCTGGAGGTTCCAGGTTTGTGTTGTGCTGTTTTCCCAAAAGTTCAGCAGAGGTGAAGAAGAAAGCCTGACTCCCCGCTGCTTCAAGCAGCCTGCAAAAAGATGTGAAACTTAAGAAACTTGTATCTCTGGCTGAGTTCAAAGGTGTATGAGATAAATCCATTGGGTAGTGCTGATGCTTTGAACGGGATGTTGTTGTCTTTTTTTTTGATCGTATGCTTTCTCTGGTGCACTGGGAAGTGTTGTAAATAATATAATTTTCCCCGTCTGTATTAATTAAACATAAAGTGTCATTGTTAATGTCATATGAATGTGTTGGAAGTTTTCTTATGTTTTCCTTTATAAAGTAAAAGTAACAGCAGCTTCATCACCTGGACTCCGCTGTGCAGCATTTTGCCGTTACCAAAGCTGGTCTCTGTCCGCAGAAATCTTTGCAGGAATCCATGTAAAGAAGACAAAAAAAAGAGATATATTTAGCTTACAAGGTCAGACAATTACCAAAATCAATTTCTAGAAATTAGCGCACATTGTGGCTTACGTTGGAACACTGGACAAGTAAAAGAAAAAAGAAAATACTATATATCCCATTTTGAGGTCCCGACAAGTCCCTGAATCAATAGCTCCAGGCTCCAGGCTCACGGCTCCAGGCAGGTGTGGTGCGGGCAGTTTAAATAATTAAACACGGAGAGAAGCAGGACCCAAGTCTACGGGTCGTCATAACACAGTGAAGGATATGGCTATCAAGTTACAACGTTAAAAGCAGGTAATTGGAGTGAGTAATTGGCCAGTTTGGTTGCTCAAAGTGGCCTAAAAGTGCTAAGGAGACATGGCAGCCCATTGATTACACAACCCCCCTGGGGGTCCAAGGGCCGACTGCAAACATTAGCTGTTTTTAGGTAAAGTCAGGGCAGGCGACTGTAACAGAAGCCACAGCCTGGTGACCTTGAGCAGCTCAAGTGTGAGAGGTCGCATTCAACAGGTTTGGTTACTGTGTGATCACGGCGACAGGTTTGTTTGTTTGTTTGTTAAACTGACCTTAGTGGTTTTGATCTTGTTCCCTGTAGCACAGCTCCAGCCCTTCAGATCAGGAAGGACTTTGCATTCCTCCCCGTCAAGGCACGGATGCATCTGACACCACCATTTCTGCTCCACTATAGAGGCTACGAAGACACAGAGGTCAAAGAGCAAACAGTCAGAAATACAAGCAAGAGCAAGCAAAACAAAGAAATATTGTTAGTTATTGCTCGTATCGCGGTTGAAGACACCAACCGACGGCAACATCCCTGGTTCAGTTTTATGTTGGTGAGCTGTGTTTCATTCCCTCCACTCTCTGCTCTAATTTACTAAATAAAGAGATGATGGGATCCACAAATAAAAGCACCAAGTAAACAAAACGTGTATATAAATGACAGTTTTCTGATTTTCTTGTTCTTATGGGAACAAGAAAGTAATTGTTAGTCGCATCCCTTAAAGAAATGACAAAATGTATAGTAGTCGATCCACTAGACGTATGTATGAGCAGGTAGAGCATCGTCAGCATTACTTCACTCGTGTGTCTGTTGCGTTGTTGAGTGTAGGATTCGCATTGGGTGAATATCTTCAAAATCTTCACCAAGATGTTTGTTAAATTACAACTATTTGAATGTAATCTGCCTTGTCCTTTTTTTGACTAAAACTAGACTGAAACAAATCAAATCTAAGTAAAACCAATATATATATATATATTCTCCAAAGACAAATTAAACAAACACTACATGAGACGTTTTGAATATTTTAAGCAGCTGTCTCTTCTGTCTGGAAACCTCCACTACATTGAGTTTGAATTATTCTTGAATCCTTTTCAGGCGTATTCAAGTGTTTAAGAATAGTTTCACTTTGGCAATGCGAGTGGAAAACTCAGACATCAGAAACCTTCAGCTGCAGTGAGACTTTGTCAGTCAGCTCCATAAAAAGGAGCATTAAGCGTCTGCCAGTTTATTGTACAAGACATCATTTAAATTTGGCGTATTACAGAGGTCATTATCTACGTTCCACATCCCCCTTCCACTGTCATTAGTTTCCCTCCTAATGAAGAGGACGGTTATTATAATCCACACAAAACACCGGAGCCTCACTAGACTAAATTGCTTAGAATGGATACTTTATGACATGAGGGAATCAATTTGTATCACACAGCCCCGGTTATAGCGGCAGTGTGGTGTAAAAAGTGCATCAGGTCAACAGCAAACAGATGGTGGTTGTGTAACACTAGCTATTAAAAAGCCACAAAGGTTTCTCGTGGAATGAAACGGGGGATATTGATAACCAAACATACATAAAGTGCATGGGATGCATTTCACTTAACAGTTAATGATGCTTTGAAAACATGAAGGCAGCTCCGACTAAAACATCTGGGAGACAAAATGTAGAGCTGACTTTTTATTTGTTTTGTATTGCGGCTGTGTACGATGCAAGCAAATCTGTGCTTTGACCTTGAATAAATGATCCGGGTTGTTTTTGTGCATGTATGGATCAGTTCATTTCAATAGAACGTGAAGGGCTCGTAACTCAGTTCTTAAGAGAAAATACATGCAATTTATTAAGTGAACATGTAGCCTCCTAAGACCTGAGCTTTGATTTTGAGTGTGTTTTTAATTCCTCTTTTGGATCAAGTACGACCTGATGAACATGAAGTAGTTTTTGAAAATGTTCATGTGGGGACAATGGCTTCATTTTACTGTTTATTTTACCCATGTGTCCTCAGTGCGTAACAAAGTAAAACTAGTTTATTTCAAAGCCTGAACACGGTCATGGTCAAACAGAGCCACAAAGCTGAAAGCCTTGATTTGTTCAACATCTTGTAACTCAATACATGTTCCTTGCTCCAAACTCCACACTAGGCTTGTCCCTCTTTGTGTGTTGGATCACTCTGCTGTGCTCGTTGGCTTTTCTGTGCAGTTTGCAAACTCAGGACACGTTACATGCAACACACTGTGCACAAAATCTTCCAGACCGGCCTTGTTCTCTGCAATAGGATTTCTACACCTTCACGATAATTTAAGTCCCGTTTTCCTCCAACGGGTGCTTCCTAAGCAGCAGCGGCGTCTTGTAACTATTGCTAAAAGTTGACATATCAAACTACTGTTATTAAGCATAAAGTTTCAACCATAACATTTGAAAGGGTTTGTCCACTTTCATCTGCACAGTTTCACGTCGAGTAATTTCACTGAGGTTGACCCCGTGTTGTTTTTTCACTTATTGTGCGTTTGTTACAAGTAATTGGCTCAAAAAAGTGACTAATGAGGACAACGGATTGAAGTGAAAAACAATGAAGTATTAGGCGCCAGAAACACACAATGTAATGTTCTTATATGTGGACGCAGGGTCTCCAGAGGATGAAGTACATTGATATATGCTGTTACAGGTTAAACGATGCAGTCATAGACGACATTTCGCTTGACTTTACTCAAATAACAGCTGCTTATTTTTAAAGAAAGTGAGTGATTATTTTCATGCACTGAAGCCATTACATTTGGCACTAAACATAGTGCTGTAGATCCATTAAATCAAAACTAAACACACCTTTACTTGTAACTTGTAATGTAGCTTCTTTATGTTTTAATTACAGTGCGACGTTAATACTTATTCTGTTGAGTGTGAACGTACAGCTCATAGAGAAACATTTGAACATGTGCCTTTTGAAAATGAAAGAGCATAAAAACATAGTTGAACACATTTTATTTTTCTCCTCTTTTCTCTTCGCCAAGTCGCCATTGATTCAAGACACCGAAACTGCATTCAGCTTTTTCAATAATTTGCAGGTATTTTCCAGCCGCTTCTTCTGAATTACAAATTTAGATCAATTTGCATTTTCACAGATGTCTGGAGCTTCATTTATCTTCATATAAAGCAGAGATTGTTTCACACAGAGTGGAGCTAAAGGTAATCCCTGGCTGTAAAAAGAAAGAATAATTAAAAGGTTAAGTGCTGATCATTTTTTCCTGAGATCACCCGTGGAGCTTTAAACTGAGGCCAGTGGCTCACAGCTCTAATTTGCAGAAAATGTCAATACTAAAATGTCAAGGAATAGGTCAAACACGATTGGGTCCAGAGTTTAGCCTGAACCCAGTGCTTTTCAGAGCACAGTGAAGCAGCCACTTCTGCCGAGTCGGGGGGTCTGACACATTAGCATGCTAAGAGACCCTTTGGTTCATCGACTTTACAGTCAGCAGTGGACAGCTTCACATCCATTCATAGGTGATTAAAAAAACCTTCAGGGGAATTAACTACTGCATTTATGTCCAAGTTACACAGTGTATATCACCAAAGGATGAGACAGAATAAAAATGGCTGAGAAAAAAATCAAAATGTGCTAAAAAAGCACTACTGCACTACGACTAATACTGTATTTATACCAGTATAGTACTACCTGCTCTGTCTAATTCTGTGATTTCACCTTCTCCCGATGTCACCACAGAACTGCTGCGGCTCGTACTTTAACCACTTTGACATTAAACACATCACTATAAGAGAGCGAAACCTTTCAAAAGAGAAATTATACATTACATAATCTAGAAATAATCTATATGATCTGCACATATTTGGAAGTGAAGTCATTAAATCTTTGTGTGAACAGGATCTGAGCTGAATTTTTGTCCAAATTTCTAACACTGGTAACGTGATGTATAATTTAACGGGTCTATGAAGCTCGGAGACGAGAAGAGCTGAAACGGTCGAGGCAGAAGCCGCAGCATAAAATTAACCACAAAAATCAGAAGTAAGACTAATGCATTTTAAAGCAGAGATACATTACTCATGTGTGTGCAGATAGCATGAGCCGTTTTCTTGTCTTATTCTACATTAGCAAATGTTTACCGTAAAATAAGAATAAAAATGTTCATGTGTAATCCAGCATCTCAGTATTTTATCCGTAATCTGATAAAACAACTTCTGTGTCATGACATTTTACTAATGGCCCCAGCATTACAAGACTTTACACAGCAGTGAGAGCTGGAGCACTAATTATTGATCTCACCCAAACTAATCTTGAAGATATGTGGAAAGGAATATCAACAGAAAAAAAAAAAACAGAGACTCATAAGAAAGCCCATGAAATATTCAACATATGGAGCGTACCATCTACGCATGACGGGGCAGCTCTGGTGGTGCCGGCCACTTGTCCGGGAAAGCAGGAGCACTTCACAGTTTGCGACCGCTCCTCGATTTTGTTTTTGTTGCAGCAGCGATGCAATGCCACTACCTCGCAGGTGCCCGTTCGGACTTGGTGTGCCGCTGCAGAAATGACAGGAAAGAATAATGGAGTGTGGATTCAGTCCAGCAGTGTAACAATAGTTATTACCCTCATCTACACACCCACTACTGGCCTTGGATTGAGTCCCTTAAGAATACCTCGCCTGAGTTTCTGGCTCTGCATCCCTCTCCTCGGAGTCAATAATGAAAAAGTTACAATGAAAAGCAGGCTAACAACTTAATTAAACACAAATTAAATACACCCTTTCTTGTAATCTAGCTTTTTTATTATTATGGTTCCTTTACTTAAAGGACATTCTGTTGAGTTTGAAGGTACAGCTAATAGAGAAACAAAGGCTCCTTCGCAGCTGAGCACATTTTATCTGACTTCACTTCTGTCTTAATGCTTTGGCTACGTAGTACTGGCTCGAAAGTGGAATAAGTCACCAAATATTCAAGACACGTTTTTTTGTGTTTTTTTTATAGAAACTTCATTCTGCATTTTCAGTCATTTGCAGGTATTTTCCAGCCACTTCTACTGAATTGAAAATTTAGATCAATTTGAGTTTTCACAGATGTCTGGTGCTTTATCGTCATATAAAGAATGAAGGCTGGCAATTTTCTTAAAAGAAACTTTTTACATTTTCGTTTACAGACGCGTGTATTTTTGAAATGTATGATTTTGTTTGAGTGGCTCACTCTCTAACACTAACACTCGTATTTATTGTATTTAAATAGGCAATTTGTACAGTTCTCTCTCTAGCAGCATTATTGTTGTCAAAATTCTACTGAAACCAGAGAGGAAATGATTTCAGTCATAGCATCTTAGGTTTTACTTCTTCCTACTCCTTTTCAGACTTGCAATACATGTTTTTTTTGGTTTTTTTTGGGGGGGGGGTAAAATTTATATTGCAAACTTTGTATTTCTTTTGTTCCGTATTGCATGTTTGGAGTAACAAATCAAATCAAATCATCTTTAAGCAGTGTAATTTACTGAAACATCACCAAAAACGTCCCTTTTGTCCTGAGGAGATGAAAATAAATAATACCTCATATATGTGAGCTTATGATTGTAACAAATACACTTCTAGATTTATCACAATAAGAACCAGGCTTTAAAAAAAAAGTCAGATACGTGGAGGGGAAAGTGCAGCGCTGCAGCATTCTAAGCTTTTTTTCCAGATCACGCTCCTTTGTCTGAATTATTTAAAGCCTGTGCTGCTCTATCCTCTTTTAATTGCATGTGACATTTTCATGACGTGTCCTTCTGTGGAGATGCTCACTGCTGCCGTGGTAAACAGTAAATTTAAAATGACTGACTGAAACTGCTCCTAACTGTCTGTACTCGAGCAGCTCAACTAAACCGAGGTAATTAGGTTTTCACTTCGGCGTGTTGTAATGGTGGATGGCAATGCTTTCCCGGTGCTCAGACTAACGGCGACGGAAACAGCAGCTCTTCTGAGACTGGATGATATTAAAACTGACAAAGATGTACAGCAAATGTTGTACACCCAATTCCTCTGGGATGTCTGTTACCTTTTGTGTTTTATTTAGGCTGAGAAAATATAACAATAAAATTAAAACGAACTGGAAATCTGTCTCGCACCGTATATATTTGCATCCCTTGATAATGTGTACTGTATTCTGCACAGGGACCCACTGTCTGTGACTGGAAAAAGCCAAAGAGTCAAACAAAAAAAACCAGAGCCAGGAGATGGAGTTTGATTATGTACTCAGCCTTTGATATCGTGCCTGCTCTACCAATCCCCCTGTCCTTCCTCAGACATCAAAAATAATGCAGGAAGTTACCCAAAAGAAGCAAGCTGCTTACTCATTTCCTGCCTCCAAACAAGAATGATATGAAAGACAAACACGCGGCAAGCCGAGATGCTGCCGAGGGAAGTGCTGCCAGTATCTCCCTTAAGGACGCGTTTTTACACAGGGAGGCGGTGGTTTTTCTGACTGGATTTGGAGTTATACTTGGATGCCGACTCAGCTTTCTCCTGCCAGAAAATACAGAGAAAAGCAGTTCTCTCGGGAGTCAGTCTGTCCTGCGAACGCAGAGTGGGGCTTTAAACCTGCAGGGCGGCTGCTGTGACGGAGAGGATCCCTTCGGCCCAGGACACGCCGCTGCTGCCAATGTGGCTTGTAGATTTCTGTCTTTTAAAGTTTCATAAGACAAGTATGTCGTGAGATTTAAATAGCTGGTTTCAGTGGCGCCCTGATGACGACGTGGTTAAGACACGGACCCTGCTACCCCAACATCGGCCATTTCATTTGAACCTCATTTCGTGTCCCTCTCCCCGTGTCTGCAACAGGATTCATCCATAAAAATACATGTTTTGGGTGGAGGCGTCTGCACATATTAAAGTAAATTAAAGCGTGCCACATGTTTAAGCTCTTGTCAAAAAGAAACCTTTGTTTTAATTATTGTACTTTTCCAAAACAAACAAACAAACAAACAAAAACTCTTAATTTAAATCCCCTGTATTGTAAATGAATGTAGCTTCACATAATGTTTGACCACAAGACCACAAATAGAAACCAGAAAACAGAAACTCTGTATGAATGACTACAGTTTTGTTTCGACTTGAAGGTAGAGTTTAGGAGTAAAAGTGAAAAGACTAAGACTATTTGCATCTCAAGCAAATTACAGACCAGGAAACTCCAGTAAGACAACAAAAGCCCTCTGGCATTTCAGCTGCATTACCTGCATAAAAAAGAAAAATACTACTAACAAGGAAACAAAGAAAAGCCATCTTGTTACATCATGTTATTAATAACTGGATGTGAACCCATTCAGCGCACGGTTCAGTATTTTCTGTGCTATTTTTGGTTTCATACAAATAAAAAGAGGGACAGAGAAACAGAAACCTTCTGAGTACTCGGTGTGTTTTCCATACGACAGTGACCATGTACAATCTTTTTCATGCTGAGCATTTCTTACATAGTTAGAACAATAACACATAAAACACACAGAAAGCTCTAAATAATTCATCTAATTATACTTGAACAGAAAAGTCAAATATGACACGTGTGTGTCACCTACTGGAGACAAAAAAAACTTTGAAACAGAGGCATATTTTGCTAATCGCCTTAATAACATGCACATAATGAGGCAGTGTTTTGACAACAGTCAAATTATAACAATTTTTTGAAAATACCTGCTGTTTGTTGATCGGTACCCAAGACTCTGCCATTTTGTTGAAGGTTGCTAAACTAAGTATCATGACTTTCAACATGACTCTCAGTTCAAAACTCTAAACCCTGCTGTAAAGACACGTTTCATTCCAATACATTATTAAAAATGGAGGAGTGAAGCTCTGAAATGAACTGAGGCTGCACTCTTAGGGAAAAAATAGAAAATTTAGACCCTTCTTCGTCTTTCTCTTAAGTACACTCTTCTTCACTGTAAGTTTAAAACGTCCTTGTCCGTTTTGCACTCTGCTCAGATATCTGTCAGTTCTTTTAACTGTGTTGCCTGCTTGTAACATCTGCTATCGAAGTTTTTAACCCGTGTTATGCTGCACTGTAAATAAGATAAAGCATGTAATTTGCAGAGCCAACTTCATGTCTTTGTTTCTGTAGTGAACTATTTGAACTGTCGCTAAGGCCAGTAACTTCCAACTTAATACTTATGTAGGTAGATTTCCGGTTTTAGTGGTATTAGGTGTAGATGTAACTGTAAGGTGAACCCTAAAGAGCAACCCACGGTCCTGTTTTGATCTGCAAACTCCGTGTTGTTTATTCTCTGCACTCGTTCCTTTGAACCAACGTTGCTTTCGGTAAGAGGTGATAATAGGTTTTTCCTCTCTGAACTGAAATTACTCTGCTTGAGAAGCTTTTAAATGTGTGTCTCTGGAGAGAGAGGGGAAACTACAAATGATGCATACTTTGTATCATTCATGAAGCCGTTGTGAATGATAATATAATAGCTGCTTTGCTTTATCCGCAGCTTTGGATGTATTCAAGAAGACTGCCTGTCATTTAGAGGAATTATCTTTGACAACAAGTTAATGGAGTGTAATTCTCTCTGTACAAACTTACATAATGAGGTGCAACATGTACAGTATTTATGGTGTTAATATTGATGAAGAGAGTTTTCTCCGTGAACTATTTATTTTCTCAGCAACAGTGTGGGGGAGTGGCAGATGAGGAAATGCTTTAGTTAAAGCAAAATATCAGCCACAAATCAGATTCAGAGCCGAACTCAGTGTGAGTGTAAAATACTGAGTGGATAGATTGTAAGGTTTAACATGGGGATCCTGTAGTGTCTCTGACTGTTAGTTACTGCTCTCTCTCAAGGGTGCAAGCGCTGTTTTTTTTTCTGTCTTGGCAAGATGCTTCTTATGCAACACATAAGTCATTTTTATTACAAAGTGTAGAAAGTGGAAGGTGCAGAGCAAGCAGCAAACCTCAAGCATATTATACAGGTTATAAATCAGGTCAAACATCAGCGCAACTTCTTCAGCTGAGAGAAAAGCACCTGTAATGGCGTGCTGCAAACTCAAACCTCACCTGTATCACCTCACTATACTGAGTATAAACCATCATATTAGGTTCAGGTATATTTCTCTCCACTCCTGAAAATTTCCCCATAAGGAACCACTGTTGCTAATGGGTTTCCCTTTGTGGACGGTAAACTTCAAGGCCGTGTCGCGCCGGCAGAGATCAACAGCGCAGTCTGAAGGTCAAAATTTAAACTGTGCACACACTCTTCGGAAACCGTGAAATATGAAGCTTCTTGGTGGGAACGGTGGATAAAATTCAAGTAAATATGGATTCGAGGCACGTTTCTGGTGGTGTACAGTTTGTATCTAAGGATAACTATTACACATTTCACTCGCTGTAGCTTTAGATGTAAAGAAATATGCATAAAAATCATTCAATTTTTTTTTTTTTTTGTGAAATACTATATAGACTTACTTCTTACTTCTAGGCCTGTTTTAAATGAATCAATAGCCACTTATTGGTTTAATTGCTTGCAGCAAAACATTAATGTTGTGGGCTAGAAAACCAAAACAATTAGGAATCCATTATCTGACTGACTGCTTTCATACACCTGTAGTCATGTGATCCTTTGATAATAGAGATGCACAGATACATCGGTCAAACATTGGTATCGGCTTTGTCGACTGATCAGCAGTGACATTTTACTGATGCAAAAGTTTAACATTAAAGGTTGTTTCTTAAATTTGTACGAATTAATTTGTTCTCATTCAAAGATAATGTGATGAGGGGCTGAAAGAATAAATAACAAAACTAAATAAAGAAACGCAAAATAACATTTGTTATTTTAAATATCGCCGCTGTATTAATATTGAATATGAACACAGCAGCTTATAGCACCACTGAACATTTTCATACCTTATTCAAATACTTAAATATACGACCTGACCCACTTAAACCGCATGGTTTACAGATGTTACGAACAGCAGCAACATGTTTTATTTGGAAGGAGGTACATACAAGCTCAGGAAACTCAAGGGTCGATCACTATAGACTTTAATTAAAATAAATCATTTGTCCCCACGACTTCTGGGGCTGAATCCTGCTGGACTCCTCTCCCTGCTCTGCCTCAATCCTGGTCAATGAAGGACAAGCACAAAGGCGAAGAGAATGACCACTGGCACTTATTAAGTCCGCGTTGTAAACATCCACAGCAATAGGACAAACTCTTCTTCTGTGTCAGCCTGGCACTATCACTGTCTGACAAGAGGGATGCAAAGTCAAACCTTGTTTTTTCATCTATCAGAGGGGAAAATAAAATAAAGTTATATAACTGTCAAAGAGTAGAAAAGCATGTTTGATAGTGCACGTCTTTGTTGACACAGACTGGTTATTTAAAGAAGGGAAAGCTCATGTGGGCATTAGTAAATCATCTTGTCTCCCTGCTGAAATGGACCAAATTTGTCCCGCTTCTCAGAGACTCGGCTTAGCCATTTTTTTTTCCTTTTCCACTATTGTGTTCTTTGGAAAGACATATGTGATCTCAATTTTAGACATGTTCTGGCTTCATTTTATCTTTTGAATGATAACAGGTTTACAGCAACCGAAATAACACCCGGGGGAAATTAGGGGCAGCGGTGGCTATCACAGAGGAATACAATGTGTGTTCGATTATTCTGATCCACTTCCTGCTGAAATGATGAGCGCCTTGAGCAGGGATCTCTGTCAATCAAAGGCACATACATCAAAGTGCCACGCTCCTATCTAATTGGTCAACAAAGGTATGTGCGTTGTCTATCATGCTTACAAACGGACATCTTTCCTGTCCAGCAGCAACACTCCTGTACCACACCAATTACCCGAGGCTGAGTATTGTCAGTGGGACTCCGAGTGATGAAACATGTGGGTTGGCCTCCACTAGTAATGCTGCTGAGTTGCCGTAATTGATCTCCCTGGGTTTTACTAGTGACGACTCAACAACACTTTTAATGTGCTGAGTTTGACTCATACCTTTAAAATAGCTGTTTCAATCCAATTACTCCATTTACTACTGTGACATTGTATTTGGATGGTGAGAAGTGACAGTCTGTGCAGCATCGTTTGTCCTGTGTCTCTCGTCTTTTAGAGAGATGAGGCTTCACACTATCACCACTTCCTTCAGAGCTCAGTGAATGGATGGATAGAATCGAGGAGAACTTTACTTTTGGCCTCAGGGCCACCTGGATCCACATGACACTCTGACTGGGACCTGAAGGACGACAGCCAAAGTACTTGCACTTCTTTATTGAAATTCAAACTTTCTGTACTCTTGTAAAATTGTGTGATGTAAAATGTAATTCTTAATTAAGAGCACTTCACTTCATTTAGATTCATACCATTCAAAGCCCTCCAGGTCCTATTAGCTCTAAAAATCAGCGTCTCAATGGGGAACTCCACAGTTTTTTTTTCCATCACTGTCGGTTTACTGGTCATAGAAGCAGAGCTCAGCCTGTGAAACCATCTGTTTTGTGTATTCAGTGGCTCTGGATCAGCCATGTGAAATACAGAGGGGTGAGAGGGAAAAAAACACATTCAGTGTCTTAGCAAAGTGTTGGGACACCAAAATAGCTATGAGCCTTGGCATTCACTGAGTCTGTGAGCTCTATCCTGAAGGGACGAACACCATTCTTCCAAAACATATTCCATCATTTGGTGTTTTGATGACTGGGGGTGGAGATCAGGACGTCGGTCCAAAATCGGCCATAGGTTTTCAAATAGGGTGAGATCTGGTGACTGTGAATCACAGCATGTGATCATCACATCATTTTCATCAAACCATTCAGTGAGCCCTCAAGCCCTATGGATGGAGGTATTATCATCCTGAAGAGACCACTGCCACCATGTCTTTCCTTTAATTTGTCACCCGTCTGTAACTCCTGATGATGGCATCAACTACCTTAGCTGGAGCTGGGAGATGATACACATCAAAGTCTCCAAAATGTGACATGGGCCTGAGGTACATTATGGGAGGTGTAGGATTACATATGTTTGCATGTTTTTAGGAACTAGAAATAAGGTTTTTGTTCCCCCTGACAGTTATTATAATGACTGTGATGTAATAACACAAAAATTAAACACCAGTAAATAATACGTGATTTTTGAGCAAATATATGAGTGATGTAAATAACACATGTAGCTTGTTTTGCCATAAATCTTCAGACTACTACAGAATCAGAGCGACTGGCTAAATGAAGTCAGTCAAACTGCTGTAATACCAAAAATGGTCATCATCAAGTTACGAAAGCAGCTTTTGCATTTCTTGATCATGAACGAATCTGATTCTGATTCTGCAGGATAGAGCAGGGATTAGCACAAGTGACTAAACTAAAGAAGGAGGCGAGATGATTGAAATCATGTTGACTTCTCTCATTGAAGGGATTATTTGGCCCATTAACAAGTAGGTTTTGCTGGTGTAAGCGGGCAGATATTGACATCTGAAAGCCACCAGCAAATAAAGTAACTGCAACTTGTTTTCCTGTTGGTGTGCCTGCGAAGTGGAAGCAATGAGTCATGACAAAAGACACCTACGGAACAAGACAGAAGCAGATGTTGGTGTTGTGTTTATGTACTCACCTGTAGCGCCTTCTGTCGGTACGGACATCTCCCAGACGCTGATCACAAGCACCACAACAAGTAGAGCCCTTTTACTTCCGATCTGCGTGTATCGCTCACTCATCCTGCCAGAAACAGAACAACAGGAGACTTTTAAACTCATTTCAACTCTTACAATTGTCACCTGCGGTTTTTATTAGCACATTTATTACCGAAAACAATCATATGAGATGTATGCGATCAGGCTTTGAGTTGCAGAACAGAGAAGCGGGGCTGTTCCACTAACTCACAGTTTAGCTAACAGCTCTGCTCATCTGAACGCATGTTCATCAAGAGTCGGAGACTCTTATCCTCTGTCTTTTCCAAACAAACTACACCCGTGACTGTGACTGGGATCACTATCGGCAAATCCTCTCTTTCTTCTCCTGCGCCTCCTCCCCTCTCTCCTCTAACAGACAGCGTTAACAACGGGAACATGAACAGCAGGTGAAGACCCTCTGCTGCCCAAACAGGCTTCCATAAGCCTTTCAAGGCTCCACAACAGAGTGGAAGAGAGTGAACAAGCCACAGTGGCTAATCCATCCCACCACGGTACTTTTCTCACTGCACTCCCTCTCCCTAATGAAGTGTGGAGGAGCTGGACCACACTGCATAAACCATCTGGCACAGTGTGTGTGTGTTATCATTGACAGACAACGATCAGATTTCAAATGGGGATGCAGGAGTGGTACGGTAATTACTGGAAGAGACATGGTATCGTATGCCATAAGCGTACAATGTTACAAGCTGCGTTTACGCCTTATTTACCACCTCCCGCATCTTATCTGCCTGGCTCATTGACATATAGATTGGTTAAACCTCATTGGGGATCTCAGATTATTTGTGTAATTAAGTTTATTTTGGCAAACTGAACATGACCTTTTGTCTTGATTATTTTATACCCACCAGAGTCACATGCAGGGAATTAGAACTGTGTTGTGTGTTAAAAAAAAAAAAAGCACTTGCAGTAACAGGAAGGGCTCACATGATCGGAGTAAGTCTATCATTTTGACTTGAGGGCAAGTGCAAACATAAGGAAATAGGTTCATGTAACACGTATCCACATATAGAAGCCATGGTTTTGTTGTCCTCCACATTTGTAAAGTTTAAGAGTTCAGAGATGATAAACATGCTGACTTTTTTCTCCTAGTGCACACAATAACCTATGGCAATCAGGAGCTTATTTGGTCAATTCCAGTCAATTTCTATGTTTCCTGCACCCACAAAGCTTAGTACCAGAGCCAACGCATTGCCCACATTGATCTTTAAGTAATTTCAAGACCTGACCTGAATTATTAATGTTTGGCATGTGACTATACACCATATTGTAATCAAACTGAAGCTGAATCAGCTCAGGCACCGAGGAACAGAGGCGTATAAACCAGTCACAGTTTCATAGTGCGGAATTAACACTATGGAATTTAAAAGTCTATATTGACAGAGATACAGTAGATGGGTTTTGAGGTTGTCAGGGTGTTAATGAAGGGGTTTGAGACTCAGCTGTAGTTCTGCTTCCCCTCAGATGTTACCCGACACCACTACATGTCTTCAATCTGTATTATCTGATGGAAAGATGAGATACTTTGTGGTGAACTGTACCTTTAATTGCATCTTATTTTGTTATTTATATGGATTTTTCAATTTCTACTTTTCCCAGAATGTCAATGAATATCTGTATATTGTACTATTTAAGCACTTACTCGCAGAAGAAGAAAAATACACAAAAAAAAAACTCAACCTACCTACATCTTGTACCATGTTACCAAATCATGTAAACCTCGAGGGAGACAAATATCTCCAGTTTTTTGACACTTGAGCAGAGAATTCAAGCGATGTAGAGGAATACTAACTCAAACTCAAAGTGTGATGGTAACGTAATGGCGAGGTTTATGTATTTGCTCAAATGCACCTCAGTACTTGTATTAAAGCAGCGGGAGCTAATGTTCACCTTCACGCTGACAGATTTATAGCCAGTGGTTTGCCGAAAGATTGGGGCCTGGGTTTATAATGGTGGCTGGTTGATGTTTCTGGGCAACTCTTGGCAATGTCTGTGTGAAAAAAGGGTCATTGGCGACAGAGTGCAGGGCAGAGCACTACAGCATCATTTGTCGGCCGCCGTATGAGGGTGCAATTCTATAAATGACATCTCATTGTCCCTGAGTGTGCCGCGTTGTCATTGGTGCAGCGGTGCGCTCGGCAGAGCGAGTCACTGAAGATTTGTTACAGTTTGAAACCATTTCATATTTTGACCTTGGCTCTTGTCTTTCCTTTAGCAACTTTGGCAAAATAAATATTGCTGCCTGAACTCGAACTACCTACTCTTGAGGTCACTGCCGTATTTTCTTACAACGTTTTTTCCTACAAGTCAGTGTTTAAGTATGTGCGCACTCTAGAGCCTGTACCTTTTTAACAGTCTGTTTATTCTTTTTCTGCTGCAGAGGAAGCCATACATTAGACATTCAAGACTTCCAAAAATGAGTTCAAACGCTGCTTGAAGCTGCACTTCATTAGAGGTGGTAAAAAGAAAGTCATGTTGACTGTTGGTAGGAAACATGGTTACAAAAAGAGGCTGAAATGGACTTGAAATCTCTGGGCTCAATAAATAAAGAAACAAATAACACCACATTCAGAATCACATTTTTCACATTTTCTTTTTCTTCCATCCTTGGAATATTCCCTACTCAATAAAATGACACAATATTTATCACATTTGTCTTCATAGCAATGCAGTTACTACCGAAAAGCACTTAATTCTGTAGTTAATGCATTTTTGTCATCTGTTACCGTATACAGTATTTCCAACAAACACGTACCAATGTTTGTGAAATGTCAACTGCTTGATAGATCAAAGCCAGTGAAGTGGAGGGAGAAGGGATTTCTGGATCCATCTTTCATTTTCCTCTCTGTTTTAGCCTCTCAGTCACGAGCTAACTGTGTTTCAGGTCACTGTTGAGGTTGCTTCAAATGCCCTCTAAAGTACAGATTTTTAAAAACTCTGGGTTTTGTGTATCCATGTGAAAATGTAAAACAAAGTTTGAAAAGTGATGATATCACAGTAAAGTCACGAGTCACTTTGTACTGTAACACGATTGTGAGCAGTAACTTCACCCTGTCATCCATAAACACATTTTGCTTTTAGTTTCCCCTAGCGCCTTGGGCTGTGTGCCATAAATAAAGGTGAAGAAAGAGATGTCAAAGAAATATCATTGCTGTTGTTTTTGTTTTAGCAGCTGTTTTTACCTCAGATTGTTTGTATAAAGTGGAATGAGTTAAATCAAGTCAGTGTCATTTATATAGCCCAATATCACAAATCACAAATTTGCTTAATGGGCTTTACAAGCTGTACAAACTACAACACTCTCTGTCCTTTGACACTTGGTTTCAGTAAGGAAACACTCACCCCCCAAAAAAAACCTCAGCCACTGAAACACAAATAACACAAATAATCCTGAGCCTCCATACAGTCACTCATTGGTTTGATGACTGCCATTTTGAAACCTCAAGTTTATCATTTTGTCCGTCTTGGGGTTTTGGAAATATAAGTGAATCTCTGAAAACACAAGCTAACGTTAAACGCCACCAAGTAATTTCTATGTGATAAATGTTAACACATACAGTTGTGTTTGATAGCAGTAATGACAACTTCACGTAACGTATAAACACAATAATTGGCGCTAGCTGGCTGAATTAGCAGGTTAGCTGACAATCCCTATAATACAATATGAATGAATGCTGACATCAGCTAATGTAGCTGAGTTAGGCTAACAGGTACTGACTGACGGTCTTGTTAATGTAACGTTTGTAAAGACTACAGCACACCTGCCTGTCAGGGAAAAAAATATGTTTTATTCAGTAAACACGAGCTCCAAAGCTGACTCAGCAGGTTAGCTAGCTGTCAATCAAAGCCCACACGGACAGCACTCAGCCATCTGTCACTCAAAGCAGCCACGCCCTTAATTATGCACGAGCCGTGATTTCAATTTTCTTTAGTAGGAGAGAAGCTGAGATCAAGACGGTTTCTCGTACCAGGTTGTAAACATGTTTATTTCTGCTGTAAAGTTGAACATTTTAACCTGGGGGTCAGCATGTTCGTCTGAGCCTTCGTAGTGTTTTTTTACGTTCTCGTTCATTTCATGCATGTTCCGCACATTCCATACGTTGCATATGCCGTACTTTCAGACATATAGACATTATATATAGCGTTGTAGGAAAATCCCAAATGTTTTGGGATTAAACATGAACTCAAGTCTCTCATTTAAAACCTGTCAGTGGTTGGAAGTTCTAATTGTGCATTTTCTTCTGACAATACTTCATGTATAATGTATGCCTTTTGTCACAGAATAGGCCTTGAAGTGAAACACGTACTGTATGCAAATGATTGCTATAAGCATGAAACACGAGCTGAAAAACAGAAGTTTGGAAGCAAATGCAGAAACAAATACTAATAAACTAAAGCTTCAATGCAATGTTTAATTATTCCCTGATTGTCTGGAGTGCTTTGTGTCTCTTTTAGCCAGCAGTAACGTTTTCCTATCTATGGCATTCTGTGTGCTGCACTTGAGGACACTTTCAAATGCAAATGAACACCTTTTTGGGGAATAATGCATATTTCTTTGACTGGTGCCACCTCCGTAGTTCTCCATGGATGTTTTTTTGCATGCTCAAATTTATCCAGAGATTGGACTTTTATCCCTTTGTTATGAGTTGGCTCTGTTGTTCGGCGTATAAGCCTGCGGTGTAGATCATCGGATTTCCTTTCAAGAGTACAAAGTGAATTTGTTTAAAACTGAATGAAGCAAGAAATCTTCATCTCTGACCAAAACCCTCATCGTCTCAGTCATTTTCGTCCTGCCTTCCCACTCCCTGTCTTATCATGAAACAAACTGAAAGGCGTCAGACCCATGAGAACATTAAAAACACCCCTGCCTTGACCTTGGTGAGAGCACTGATGAAAAGTCTGCATTTGTGAAGAAAAAACAAACAACATCTTAGCAACAGCGGCAAATTCCCACTGCAGTCAAATCAAAAGAAACTAGCATTTAGATATAGTCTTCATCCTATCATTATTTTTCTTGCTATAGTGCAGCAATGATGTCCGTTCTTTAAATAAAGTGTAGTTACATATGGATTAAATCGACATGATTAGGATGTTTCTGGTTTTCAGTGAAGATTGTTTTAAATGCTGGAAAAAGAAAAGAAGAACAGAGGAAAATATTTGATGAGGTGAAGCACAGCGCTGCCCAGAGTCTACTTTCACTTTACTGAGATTCGGTCCTCTGTTGCCTAGAGACAGTGAACGACCCCCAAACATGACACTTGGTCAGAAAATTTCCTGTACAGACAATACAGACAGTAGATCAAAACTCTTTACTGTGTTGCTTCTGTGACACAATCTGCAGAATGTGTGCGGACGTGGGGAAGTTTCTGATGCATTTTTATCAGCAACCGGTCACAGCAGCTGTCAATCACTAACATCAAATAACATATTCAAAACAAAGTGATGAGAAAGATGATGACTTCAACACAAAGTACGATGTAGAAATCTTCCTAAAAAGACAGAAGCCAACTCTTAAGATTCAGATTGGCAGTAGTCCAGATATGTGTTTCCCCAAACGTAGGTTCGAGACCCAAATCGGGTCACGGAGGTGTTTTTATTGGGAAAATATATAACAATAAGATGATAGGTGAATTCATTTTCCTAATTAAAACAGTAGAAAAGTGTTCTTTGGAAGACTTTATAAATGTTGGCCTCAACAAGACATAACAAGATGGAAACAACATAAAAGAAAGAAGAAGATAAAAATGACCTAACAAGACGCAACAACACAAAAAATGATGTGATAACAGAAGAACAACGTAAAAGATGCAACGAGATGAAACCGGCATCGAAGACGGATATGGATATGGGCTTGGGTCAGTTGTTTAAAAATAATAATAATAATAATAATAATTGTTTAATAATCAAAACACATCAACTTAAAGAATGTAGTGATTTAGAGTTTGAACTTAGTGTGTCGTAGCTGTGCAGTGCGTTAACCACAACAACATGTTTAAATTGTGGATTTCCACACTCATGTCATTTCTCTGCTCATTTCTCATGATGCATCCATTTCCCTGGTGGCAGGTCTCTCCTGTTTGTTAACAAATACCTACATTGACTACTATATTTGTTTGACTGGAGCAAAAAACTTTCTGCCGCTAACATAAAGCTCAAATGGGATATTTCACTACGTAATTTAAATAAATCACTCCTAATCAATGCTGAAAGAAGAGCAAATTTAACAAAGTAAACATCTACAGTTTTTAAAATATTAATTAGATCAGAACAACTAGTAACGAATCATACGGTCAGGCTTTAGGAGAGGAAAGCTAAATATAAAAGTATACTGGATGCGGCAGGGGAACAAAGCTGGATACTTTCAAGGACTATGAGTGGATCTTGATTCTGACCTCTTTTATAATGGTTGTCCCATTTGTGTCACTTATTTTCTTACTTTGATGGGCGTATACAAAGCCATTATACTTTTCATTAGCGAGTAAAAGACTATCGACCTTGGCCTATTAATAGTAGATGTTTCTGCAAAGGGGAACAAAACAGTGGAATTCATCCTTCATCTGCTCTCTGCAGGTAGAAGGAGAATATTTACAGATTTGAATTGTGCAGCGCAGGTAATTCCTACAGTATAGTGTGTTTTAAAAAGGTAACAAAGTATGTTTTATTGTCTAAATGGGCTGGAATGTTTACATTCTAACCTTATTGTGAGGACGTCATCAGCCAGACACCATGTGCAGTAACATCAGTGAATTAAATGTCATCTTCTAAGTGTGTGTTGGGTGAAGGTCTCGGTGATTCCTGGACAGTTCAGCTTTCTTTGGGCTAAAAGCTCACTGTTCTGTTTCAGAAAGACTTAAAACTTTGTTCTTAACTTCTTTCTTTTTGTCCCATCTGTCTCCAAGCTTTAAAAACATATATTTGTAGGAAGTGGGGGCTCGTCTGTGTTTATGGTGAACGCGAGGCTGGTTTCTATAAATATGTTCCCTTTAAAGCAGCTTTGATAGTAAACCATAACGTGTTTTACTTTTATGCCAGTAATCATTTTATAAATGTGAGATTTAATTTTCGTTTTTTTCTCAATTCTGCAGCACTGAAATGCACAAGGCAAGTGCGTAATCCACAGTATCGCAGATATTGCAGGGCAGGGGGATTGAGTGTTACTAAACCGTAACAAGCTGGACTTTCCCTCTCTGTTTCTGCAGCTGGATTTGATACAGGGATTACCCTCCTTCTCCTTCCCATCCATCTCTATCTCAGTCTTTACTTGGACCGTGACAGAAACTGTCACCTCGGACGGCTGCAGGGAGCCGATTGCTCTGTCGGAGAACAAACATCGCTCATTCGCCAAAACACAGATGTTCCCTTCTGACAGTTTAGGAGGGAAGCTCTCAACCCTGTCACACCAAACAAGGGAGTGTGCCCACTCTTTGTCACATGCTCTGTGAAGCATCTGCAACAAATCCCACTCTGTTCACTTCATAAACAAGACAAGACAGCTGTCAGGGACGTGCTGAAGTTGATGTATGAACTTAAGACTATAAAAGGGCCACTGCTTTAGCACACCGTCCTGACGACTTGCTAATCAAATCATTACATACCAGCCTGCAGCGGGGCCGAGCAACTCCGCCCTGTGATTCACAATACAAATTCTGTCATGTTAGACTGCAAATGAGAAACTGTTAAGGAGATCTGTTCACACCTCAGGTCTGCATGCTCACTTCTGATTTGCTGCTCATATTTGATTATTTTTGGATGGCTGTTCATACGGCTGTATACATTCAAGGATGTAATCCACGTCACAAACTAAAGACGTGACAGCTCAGTGGAAGAGCTGCATGCAAATCATATGTCTTCAATTTCACAAGTTGTGACCGAATTTTGCAGAATCAGCCTCGCTCTCTAACCAAAGTATCCACATTTTCCGGTTTTTAATTGCAGCCTCTAACGGTCTGCGAAGCCACCATGGAAATCCGCTTCGGATCCGAGCAAATGCAGATCGGCTGATTCCATCTCTTCACCATTCATGCTGATTAGAAAATGCAATATCTACATCGCATATGAAGGGAAAACCAAGTGGGACACTTCTGCTTGAGGTCAGAATGGAGCTTGAGTGGCCAAGGCCTTGTTTTCACCAGAGAAGAAGCCTCGCGGAACGAATATGAGCATTGTTACCCGACACTGATGCTGAGTGCCCTTTTAGAGAGTTAACCACCAAAACGACCTTCCGTAACGACACGTAGAGATGCTATCTGAGAGGGCACGCTCATCAAAACCGCAACAGCCAAATGGTCTCAACCTTAGTTTTCCTTTGATCAAAGTGTCCATGCATCACCGTCTCATGATCCAGTGTACTATTTCAGTCTAAACCTCCTCAAATATTGTCTGGCACCATAGATCACGGGGTGCTCCTCTTTTTACTTTATATACTTAAGATCTCATAACACAGCTTCTGGTTGTTTGCCTCTCTGTTAATTGCCCTCTTAGTTGAGGCTTTATGAAATATCAATGAGCACAGTCTAAACATTTTGGGAAATATAAGCACCTTTGTGTCTTATTCAATAATGAAAGACTGATATAAGTTTGTGAGCATCAGCTGATTGAAATAAATAAGTGCAGGTAAGTAAAGTTTTGTACTTACGAACAGTACTTAGGTCAGTTTACATTAACTAAGATGAGTTTATGATGTTTTTTTACTTACATGACACCAAATTTCAGAGTGAAAAAATACACATTTTAATCCATTAATTGTTCTTAACCCCACTCTTTTTCTTTCTTTTTTTACAAGATGTATGATCAAGTTATAAAACGATGCATTGGTATTAATTAAGCTATGCAAGGGAATATTAAAAAGTTAACATTTGTTCCATGAACGTTCAAAAAATACTACATTAAAATGCTGCTTCTAGTGCATCAGTTATAATAATGTAATGTGCATAATCATGTGTCATTTTTTTGCTTAATGTTTAAAGAATCTGAATAACAAATAGTAAAAAAAAAAAAAAAAACAACCTTATCAGATTCAGTCGAAAGACTCAACGCTTGCCTTCTTAAAACATGTGAGGTGTTTTATCACAGAAATGAAAGAAATTGCTCATAAAATAAGTATCTGGAACAGAAAAAGTAGCTGGCGTGACTTTCACTACTAAAATAAAAGTCAAAAACATGTAAAACCGCCTGGCACTGGAAGAGTCAGATTTCATAAACCCAAAGAGTTTCATGAAGGACATTCAGGAAATTAAGTCAATCTGTCAAAAATACATCAAGGTCCAGAGTAGGTTAAATCACCAAGCTGCATTTTGTCAGCTCCTTTAAAAACTATGTTAATGTCACATTGTGAAGTTCGGAGGCCGTCCTGTAACTGGAAGGACACGGGTTTGATCCCTGCGACAGCCGGCTGTCCTTGTGCCGCTGAATCCTTTCTGTCACTGTAAGCCGCTGTAGAAGGAGTGTGTCAGCTCAATGACTGCGGAACAACATGGAGGATAATAAATAAATGATGTATGAAAAATTATATTTATCCCTGACAGGCAGTCAGGTGTGTGGGAGTGAGCAGGAAGCTCACGGTCTGATTTAATTTCAGTTTTGTGGGTCACACTTTCATGCAGTTTCTAATGTGCTGGGATGTTCGATTTGATTAAATTCAATTGGCTGCAGTGCTTATTGTTTTTTCTGCCATCTCACTAATAGGAACAATCAAATGCCTCAAAGAAAATGATTATTACATTTGTAGCGGGTTACTGCAGTTGTTTCTTTGGATGAAAAGGACACGGCAACCTGAGTCTGAGCCTTTATAGCTTTCCCTCGGCTCCGCTGTCACTTATGTGATAAGCCAGAGCTGAATCACAGGCTTTTTGATTTTACATGTATCAGAATATTAAATGCAATTTCCTTTTGTCCCAGTTTGATAACGGTGGAGCAAATGCATTCAGTATCAGAGAGCAGATATGAGTAGAGTGTTTTTCAAGTTAAATGTGGGGCAAGCTGGCTTTTTAAAAATGATTTCCAAGGCATTCCGGGTGCATTAGATTCTCGACAATACAAAATGACATGTTTTTTGTTCTTCTGCAGTTTAATTTAGTTGGGGTACATTTGCTTTTTTATAATAGAAGTTGTTTTATTTTCAGTATATATTCAGTTTTACCTCAAGTAATGCCAGTGCTTTTGCAATAAGAAGAGCATAGATAAGGTATTTTGCCAGGTTCCTTTTCGCCAAGTGTCCAGTGAACGTCACCGAAAGCTCCCGTGGCTTTTTGTTACATCATACGAATTTCGTTACAATTATAAATCCAATTATTGTTAGTTTGAATTGCACATAAACTTCAGATGCAGTGCTTTTCTTTTAATGATACAGTGAGTGGTTACGTTGCATTGCTGTGTTGAACTTTGTACCTACTCATTACTTTTGCAACAACCGAGGAGAACCGCATTTATTTAAACACAAACACTGAAACATAATGAAATTCCAGCTGAGCAACTAACTGATCACCGCTACTGTGACACCAGTGCTATTCCTTTCAAATTCACAGGAGGAAGCTATAGAAGAAGTCACTTAGGAGAATGAGAATGTATTACACTCTGAGGTAGCCTGCTATTTATCATCACTATTAAAGCAGGTTACAGTTGTTTAACGCTGTGTATGAGGGGGTAATGCTCTCTGGATCCGTGCACTCTGTCCTTCTTGACATTTCTTTTCCTTCTTTTGTGAAGTGATAATGAGCTAAACTACGAGCCGGAGGGCGCTATTGTTCATTGTCTTGATGAGTTTTCTTTCAGAGATTAGCAACAGCTCCACTCAGTCCACATGGAGCTGAGGGAAGGTAAAAGTACATAAACAGCCACAAGAAGGGCAAGTGTCACATTATCACAATGCTGTGACAATGATGTAAAATAGCAATTAGGGGAGAACTTGTGTTTAAATTTAGGCATAGACTGCATGGTTGTTATTAATAAAGCAGAAGACAAGGTGAAAAGGAGCGATTGTGCGTGCTCTAGTAGCCATGTTCAGTCTTATGAGCAATAACATTCTCCTTTCTTTCTTCCTTTCACTTGTGTCTATAAATGCTTTCTTTGGTGACAGGTTCAGCGCGCAGCCTCTGTGGACTTCCTTCAGCCTGTGTGATCAGAAACCCATAAAATCCCAACTTGGATTAGTAGCAGCCAATAAATGTGGGGAAAACACGAATAGAATCAGCTCTTGCATGCTTTGATGAGAAGAAAAGGTGAGGAGTGAGGTGTCGGAGCACAGGGAAAATCTATTTTTAGGTGTCTAATGAAACTTCTCAGTGCTGTACAGCTGACGGAAGAGACACTGACAAGAGATTATTATACTCTTTAATTAGCTTTCAAGCTCTGGCATGTGTGTTAACCAATTATCATCACCAAAAGACGACACATACAGAAGTTTACCACCCACATCTGTTATCCACTATATTTGTGTAAGATTGTTATATAAAGCGATGTTTAACCTTCACCTTCTTAATCACAGAGCGAAAAGTAACAGTATGAGAATTTAACAAATTATACTTCCAAGGTACAATAAAAGGAGGTGTAAAACAAAAAGTCTAAAAAAATGACCATCATAGTCAGGGGCAACTTTTTCCAGTTGCTATTTTGAACCACTGGCCCAGAAGTCACTTTATACACAGAGAAATTTAACAAGACGGGTTACATTTCTGAGTTAGGGCCGATTGGGAAAACCCTCACTGTCGCTGTCTCTGCATTGTAAAACCTGGAGCAGATTGCAACAACTCTGCGAAAAGCATTCTGGGAAACATCTCCCAGTTATAGATGAGGCACGCTAAGGAAGGACATATGTTCAACTACAGACATATTCCTAATGAAGGGTAAACTGTGCATGAGGCTTGAAATTTGCATTGGGAACATTTCAAATACAGAAAAAAGTTGAAATGTTTTTGAAATATATAGAGTGAAAGGAGTTTCAGATGAAGTACTGAGAGATGTGTCATTGACTGGTGAGTGAAAATTAGTTTGTTTAAAACATTTGAGCAGTGAAGGGAGTTGAAATGTCAGATGAAGTGCAAGTGTTATAAATGTAATTCATTTGCACATTTTCAAATTTGTTTTTTAATTTGGAAAGCTTCCATTACCACCTACAATGCTTGTTGTTACTGGGGTTTTTTTTCTGTGAAAACAGCAATTATATTGATTCACTATAGTTCCACATGAAGTTGTTCATATAATTATAATTATATAATTTCACAACCTCCCTAATTATCTGTCAGACTACATTGTGACTATGTTGCTGTGTTTCCAAATCTCCGTAATTACTTTTGTGAGTAAAGGATTATTATTACCAACTGAAACAATGGGTAGATGAGAACAAAAAAGACCCATGTGCTAATAAAGTGGAATTATTTCACATGGCACAATTGTTAATTCAGTATAAGTGTCTTGCTCATAGTTTTGGGTTTGACAGAAGCGATGGGGTGGGGAATAACTCCATAAAATGCCTTTAAAAATGTAATAAGGTGAGTGTGTGTGAAATAGAAAGTGTGACAAGAGGAGAAAGAAACTGGAGAGAGCGTGCAGTCCTGCCATCTTATCAAAACTGATCCCCACCACTCCTGCACAGGTTGCATGTGCCTTCTGACTGACTGTCTTTGTGGTACAAAACACGCCACAGATGACAAGCGTGCCGGCACGAGCCATAAATCAACGGCGCCTCACATCCTCTTATCTCCCGCTCTCTCATGTCATCCCCTCTCGCGTGCCACTACGGAGGCAGAGCGGTAAGTGCTGGAGGCGGCCCGGTGTGGGCGCTGCTCTCTCCAAGGCCAGTGGGGGTTGCTGGGACGGAATATCCAGGGCAAGAAGGGGGACAAAAAAATGTAATTACGCCAGCAATTGAGCAGAGAACGCAAGGTTTAAAATCAAATTGCACCTGTGTTTTTAAACTCCTCTCTCAGTTTTACATCATACATACAACAACAAGGCTCAAGTTATTTTAGCCCTGGTTCTCATGAGGGTTATAATCCCGGCTAAGTGACAGGCTAATTTGTGGTATTAGATTGCTTTCATCAGGTCGTTTGGGCCTGCTTTGAACATTAGCCACAAGAAAAGGCTGCTCTGCCTCGGCGGCCACATTGACTCGTATGCTGTGTGACTGCTGGGGGGTGGAAGTGGGAATGGGCAGGGAGTCACGCTGGTTCTCGGGGGCCATATTTCCACAGTCGTGTTCAATCTTCTCACTGCAAAAAGCGAACAAGTAAGAAGACTTAGGCTAAAGGTAGGAAACCAGAGCTGCAGCTCCTATACTGCAGGAAAGCTTCCAGCTAACTGTGATCAGTCGGGTGTTCAGTCTAATCATAGACTGAATTTAGTCTCTTTATAATAAGCAATGACAGTTAAACTGAAATATTAGTCCATGGAATAGGAAAATGGTTTTTCTGCAGGAGTGGAAATCCATCAGAAGGGACGAGAGGCGACTCTAGTGGTGTTAACATGGCTCAGTGGTGAGACAAAAACATCAATTCAATAGAAAGAAATCAAAGCAAAGCGTCTATGTGTGTGTGTGTGTGTGTTTGATGTGATGTGTGTTAATACCAGGCCAAAGCCTTAAATGCAGACACAAGACCGTTTTCTTTAACAATAAGATGGGACCCATCCTAAGTCAACTTATTCCTGATGACCATTCAGAGTGTCAGAGGCCGGAACAAGTAATTAAAGGCAATAGAAAAATGGGGGATTAGTTAGAATTAATCCACAACTTTTCCCATTTTCTTGCAGAAAATGCTGAAATGGAAGGATATGGAAATCTAGCAGAGCATAGCAGAACTAATGGGTTGGCAGCTCTCCCCTGAAATGAGAAGGGACTAATGGATCCGTGGCCCTGGCTAAGATGGCTGAGCCAGATTGCATGTGGATTTAGGTGATTAAGAACATGGTGGCCCGGGTCTTTCTTTTGTCAGAGAAAATGTAATATATGACAATGAATGCAGGAATATGAAAATCAACATTTAGAGAACCTACTGCTGTTGAGAGAGAAATTACGGTACCGTTTACATCCAAGATTAGGAATATATATGGTGTTAAAATCCACTTCATGCTGAAAATGACATATGCATGGCATGTGGGGCAGCATAAGCATAAGCTTGTGTCCAAAACGTTTTGGACAAACTATGAAGTTTGTCATCAACCAGCACAACTTTTTCAAGAAACACAACCAAATCCACTTTGATTCAGTTTAACTGCATTACAAATGTTATGTTTGATTATGATTTGATGCGTTCTGCATCAAGGGAAAAAAAAAAAACAACATGTTTACATTGTTATGACAAAAACGGAAGTTTAGAAATGGTGCTTTTCAAATCAATGTCGCAGCACATTTTAACAGAAGGTGCAGAAAGTCGTAGGAAAGAATTTAATAACTGGAGTTCAACAGTAATAATACAGGCTGTTACGAGTATTATTGGGTCATCATTTAACTTTGGTTTATGGCCCATTTGTAGATATAATAGTTGATAATGTAATCCTGAGATGTTAGGTTATCTGACAAGTGATTGCCTGACCAGACTTTATTGCATTTTCAAGCCTTATAAAAGACACAATTTATTGCATTTCGCCAAGTTATTACATCATCTATCAGCAAACTAATGGGACACCAGAGGCTGAGTGTGTGTCTGTGTCAGTCTGACATATCATACTACAAATTGCAAAGTTACCAAATGACAAGTTATGGATTTGACCTGAAGCCAGTCATTATACGGGAGTGAAATCCCTCAAGGCCAGTTACAAACACGTTTTCCACATTTAAAAGCCGCCAAAATCCGTACATCTAATGATAACATATTCTTTCTGTTTGTCATGTAGTTAAGGTTGGGCAAAAAGGAAGTGGTTATAGTTAGAGAAAGTTCACACTGGTGGTAGAGGACCAGAAAGGCACAATGACGGCCCCAATGACATTTTACTGCACTATTAGCACAAAGTGTATCCAGTATAGGTTACACATGGTGGGATGACCTATTGTATGTATTTTAGTGCTGAGAGGACATATTGCAACCTTATTTTGTGTGTGTAAAGTACAAAGACACGTCCCTCTTGCAAAAAGTGAAAGAATGAAAAGACTCGTGGAATCTCTCCTCTTATCTTACTGCTCAGCTGTCACCTTGTTTCTTTTATGTTACCTGTACACATGATCAAGAAACTGTCTTTCTCGACAGGAAGTCTGCTGGGAAATCAGGTATCTCAGATATTTCACATACATTATGTTACCGTCTTACTGTAAAATACTTAATACAAACAGTTTGTTTACCTGTCAACAATTGCATGTAAATGCACTGTGTTGTAATTTAACTCTGTAAAAACAGATGCTCATCATCTGACTTCGGAGTCGAATGCAGTTCCTCAAACGAGGCTCACCTTTCCAGTTTCCAGTTCAATGCTTTCAAGTGAATGGGCAATTTTTAGACATTGCTTAGAGAAAAGAAACTGATCTATCCTAAAACTCATTCGTGTCATAAACACCTTAACAATAAAATATTCCAGTCTTTTAAATTGAATTC
>JAPQRN010000026.1:22070203-22109849 GCA_037367275.1 Coranthus polyacanthus
TCACATGACAGAGGGTAAAGAGTGACATCAAACAATAGATTAAAACAATGTAACATTATCTGTGTGTGTGTTTATGTCTGTTTATGTGTGTGTGTGAAGACCATATGAAGGATGGACATGTGTGACGTATAGTAGCATGTGTGATCGTACATGTTTATCACAAAAAATAATCTAAGGCCACTGAGTTTCAGGTAGAACAAATGTATACTTGTACCCTTTTTCTTTTTGTAAAAATTTTAAGCGGGTCAATTTGACTCAAATACCATACAAGGGTTAAACATATAATGTAAGTCTGAGCGGTGAATGGATATGTTGTTGAACTCCTGTCCTTTTTTAATGTAGGCACCAAAACTATTTGTTTAGGTTTATTTATGTGTGTTTTTTTGACAGCCAAATGGCCTGTTCTTAGCACTAGAGAAAAACTGCAAAAAAAACCAAAACATACTATAGCAAAATAATTTTGAATGACCTAACCAAAATCCCCAAATGAAACAATTACAGTTTGTACAAGTACAAGAAGTCATATTTATTCTTTATTTATTCTCGGCATCCAGTCCTCAGTTAGACCAGACAGAGTCCAGCTCTGCACAGTTACAGTACAGAACAATATGTAAATGATCTGCTTATGTTCCTCTCTGAAGATCTGGATTATAGAGGCTGCTTCTGTGAAGCAGTTCACATTTGGCTGCACTCTTTGTCCAACTTCTCTCACTGACATCCCATCGACACAAACAGGAACATGAACGAGAGTTACACAAATGTCATCAAAAATGTTTGTCCAGTCCAGTTCTTCTTCCTCCTTCCTCTACATTCAGGTCTTTGTGGATCCAAAACACGATTGACTCGTAATGTTTCCCCATAAAGATTGTGTGATAATTGTGTTTGATTTGTGATGAGTTGATGATAACTAAGGTCACTGTCAGGTCATTGTATATTAGCACATGGTGTAGACAGTGAAAAATGAAGAGTTATGAGTCTTGAACCAAAAGTTCAACACATTTGGTTCATGTGTGAAACATGGGAATGGTGTTTTGTAAAATATGTCTGTCTTTTGGTGGATGGTGTTATGATTTGGGATGTTTAGTTAATAGAACCAGGAATAGTGTTTAGGTGAAAAAACTGTAATCCATACCTTAAATTAAATGTTTACCTATTTATCTATTAGACAGTAATTTCACTTCATTTTAATTCCCACTGCTTTGATCTTTCTGTGCAAATATAATGTTGCTGTTTCTGTAGTAAATGACAGTGAAACAAAGAGCAGGTAATTGTTGAGATTGACACTGCTTTAACCCAAAGAGACAAGACACGTGGGTTAGTTTGTTGTGTTTATCCTCGTCTCTCTCTGCCAAGTACCTGGAGCTGCGTTTTAACAGGACCATTCGTGTGCTGGGAACTGTGGTCTTCATGATTAACGCTGTGAGTAAGACGTCACTCAGCGCATAATGAAGGCTCTCACATCTGTGGGTCATACGTAAATTCCACACCTGAGCCTTGTTTATGTTCGTGTTATCTCCCCCTCTCTCTCTTGTCACAGGTCCTTTACATCGGGATCGTCATTTATGGTCCGGCTCTAGCTTTAAGCCAAGGTCTGACAAACATCAGGTTTTACATTTGACTTCTAACTCCTACATAAGGCCGTCTCAAGCTGTTCACTCTTTACTGAGCAAGCACAATCACAGTCTCTCTCTCTCTCTCTGTTTAGTTACTGATATCAGTCTGTGGGGGGGGATTACTTCAACCGGCATTGTCTGCACCTTTTACTGCACACTGGTTCGTGAGTAGATAAATAACACATCGGCATCGACATCATACCAGCACCTGTACAACATGTGTGTGGTTTACAATTTTACAGGGTGGACTGAAGGCGGTGGTGTGGACCGACGTATTCCAGGTAAGCTTATTGGATGGAAAAGTACACGGAGAAGGACAATGGTGTGACATTACTGAACAGAACTGATGTTAAGTTCAACAAGAGTAACACCAACTCAGTTTTTGTTAAGTCATTATATCAACTGGACTTTTTTTTTTACCAATCACCTGAACCACATGTCTTTTCCTAGTTTTCCTTTTTCCTGCAGTTTTAACTCAATAGCCTTGACACCAAATAGGTGTATTCCTTATCCTTTAGCTTATTTAATGCACTTACTGACCTTAAAGCAACTGCCTCATAGTCTGACTATACTGTAAAAGATGGGGAAAGAAATCCACAGGGTTATTTTCTTGTTAAAATGCAAAACTGAAGAAGTTTGGTGTCCACAAAGATAGTAAGACTAAAAGAAAGACTTCACTAGACCCAAGATATGGATTTGATTTGCAAACTAATGTTTCTAATAATATAGTATTAATTGTACATTATTTTAAAAAAATGTGGAATAACCTGGTATAGTAACTGTATAGCCAGAAATGAGGATCAGAACCAGGGAAGATGTGGAAACTAAACCAAATGGGTGTTTTTTATCCTCTAGATTGGAATAATGCTTGCAGGTTACGTGTCCGTCATCATCAAATCTGTGATCGTGCAAGGAGGAGTTGCCAATGTGATTTCAGATGCACAGCAAGGAGGGAGACTCAACTTTTGGGAGTAAGCGTGATGATAAGAATCAAGTTTGTAGGGCTTTATTCAGTCTCAGAGTTCGAATTTTTGGAGATATTTTGTAACCCTAACTGTAGAAAATGTATTTTTAACAATTATGAATGTTTAATGTTTTTTTTTAAGTGGGAGGTCTTCTATTTCAACAGCTTTGACATAAACCCTCTGAGGAGACACACATTTTGGACCATATTAATCGGCGGGTCATTTGTCTGGATTGGTGGATATGGGCTTAGCCAGGCCCAGGTTCAGAGATACATCTCCTGCAAGAGCATCACTCATGCCAGAGTGTGAGTCCAGTTTTACAAAGGAGCACAGAATTTATATTTTCCTTTATGCCAGTTTAAGAAAGTTAAAATTCGGCACTATTAATTCCCACAAATATGCTAATTTTGCTAGACCAAAAGGTATGTTTTATTGGCACCGAAACAAGGGCAGTGAGGCATGGCTTTGTGTACAAATAAGACAATATCATCAGCATCGAGAAGCCTTTCCCAAACTTAGCGTCGGGACCCAAAATGGGTCGCGGAGCTGTTTTTATTGGTTTGGCAAATGGCAGAGTGAGATACATAATAATATGATAGCCATGTGAAATGCATCAGAAAGCATAAGCCGTAAAAAGACATAACAAGTGGAAAACAACAAAAAAGCCCTTTCAGCATCTTCCACCACAAACCCTGCATCAGACAGTCAGGACGCTGAGAGTGCTGAGTGGCATCATTTTCTCAAGCTTTCATACAGATTTTTCTTTCAGTTGTACTGAAACTCTTTTTTCATGTTTTTTTCCAGATCTTTGTACATCAACCTGCTAGGTCTTTGTTCATTCCTGTCATGTTCAGTGTTTGCAGGAATGTGCCTATACTCAGTCTATAAGGACTGTGATCCATGGACAGCTGGACTGGTCTCTGCTCCTGATCAGGTACAGTGGACTAATGCAAAGCCAAAAGATGAGGTGGTCACACTCACACATACACCTTACACATAGATGGCTTTGAATGAAAATGAAGGTCCATCGCATTGGATTGTCAGATTGACAGTCCATATTTCAGAACTGAAAAAACACCTTCAAGAATGAATCCATGTATCACTCCTTCTTTCCATATAACGGTTTGTTTTTTGTACTTTTGACCACGGACAAACTTGATTTTGATATTTAATTTGTCCGACTTGTGTGGCCTGGAAGTTATTGACCGTAATAAGGTTGACAACGAGCTACAACCTGATTTTCATTGAAACGAGCCGTCCTCCGCTGCACATAGAGAACTGCTGTTGTTGGATCATAAAACATAGTTTTAAGATTGTTTCAGGTGAGAATACAGTTGGTTTGTCAAGGCAGAGAGTTCTTGAACATTTACTCCGATGTTTTCGGAGAGTGTCAGCTAGTGGCTCTCATTAGCAGCTACTGGGAGAGGAGAGTAGGTGTAGGAGCAGTAAACCTCTCCCAGTCAGCGCACAGGGCACCACGGACAGAACAGTCTTATCTCAGCAAGCCTTTTAGAAATTGTTTTTTTTTTGTTTTTTATTTTTCAATTACTGACTCTTAATCGAATAAGGAAAAAACGAATGATACACGGATTAGAATGAAAAAGCAAAAACTGTTTTTCTGACCTTTTACTCCCACAAACATGGCTGAGAAATGCCTCTCAGACGTGTTGTAGAAGTCTGAGTGGACATCTTCTGAGACTCCTCATTATCCTGACATTCTCCTCTGCAGCTGATGCCATATTTGGTGACGGACATGTTGACGGGCTATCCTGGCCTTCCTGGACTATTTTTTGCAGCAGTATATAGCGGCTCTCTCAGGTTCATACTTTATTAAAAGTATTTCACTTCTCAGATCCCACTAACACACTAAGCATTTTCCGCATCTGTGCTACTGTTGTTTACTTGTGATCTGTTTAGTGCCTTTAAGCAGAATGACATTTTAATTTGTACACTGGTTTTTCAGTGTTTCTTCATGATTTTGTTGTTTTAAATCCTAGCACAGTGTCAACTAGCGTTAATGCACTGGCTGCAGTGACACTGGAGGATTTGATCAAACCGTGCACAGATATGTCAGAGAAACACCTCTCCTGGGCTTCTAAAGGACTAAGTAAGTAAACTGTCCTCATACAGACGTCCGTTTTGCTGAATTGTTTGCTCAGCAATTTGACTGAGGCAGCAGTTGTAACTATATTTTTCGTGAAATTAACATTTTTTAAAATTAATTTACAAATGTAAGTTTCTGAACTTGTTTTATTTTGCAGGTTGCTTCTATGGGGTTTTGTGCATTTGCATGGCTGGACTGGCCTCAGTCATGGGAGGGATGATGCAGGTATAGTCAATAATACACAAGCATCACAATTTATGGACAATCAAAAACAGGAACGATGTATTCACTGCACATTAGACAGTATTTTTTTTGTGATGCGGAGCATAACTCAGGAACAATTTCTAAACAACTGCTTCCTACTGTTTTTGAGGCAGGCTTTTAGATGTGTGTCTCTTTAAACAGACATCTGTCAGTCTCAGTGGCGTTTTCGGAGGTCCTTTCCTCGGCATATTCACAATTGGCTTCCTCTGCCCCTTTGCAAATTCCAAAGTAAGTCTGTTCTCATATAACTATGGGTTCTTCTTTTCTAGTGTGAGCCTATTAGCTCATACTTATATTAAACAAGAGTTGAATCCAGCATTGCAAACAAGCAACTTGGCTCGTCTGGCTTTACTTCTACTGGTCATTTTGTCTGTGAATTAAAAGATGATTTGATCATCTGTACCAACTTGGTTAATTATGTTATATTCACACCCGCCGCAACGGTTGTGGAAACTGTTACCTTAACCAGATTCATCTGTTTTTATTGTGAAGGACTTCCATCACATTTGATGTCTTCCTGTAGGGAGCTTTGTCAGGTCTTGCTTCAGGGTTTGTTGTGTCCGTGTGCGTGGCCGTTGTATCCCTGTTGTACCCTCCCCCTCCTGAGATGAGCCGACCTTTACCTCTGACCACTGAGGGCTGTAACTTCACCACTGCAGCCACGCCGAACTGGACCTCCACTGCACTGCCAACAGGGCCGAGCTACCTGACCACAGCTCCAGGACAGAGCAACGGTGACGGGTACGTGTGACAGCATCATGACACCACTGCTAGTGTGGATCAAAAGATTTTTTTAAAAAGTGTGATCAAAATTCATCTTCCTTCAATAATCTCTCGCTTAATCACCTTCAAAATAATTCAAAAGTATGTCATGGTCACACTTGAGGTAAAGGGACCACTTTATATGTAAAGCTGTTGCACATATACTCTTTTCTACAAAATCGCTAACAAAGCACGTCTTATCATATTGTCTGGGAAAACATAAATGTAAATTGACACACTGTGATACATGTGTTTTTTTTCCACAACACCAGGAATCCTATGGCAAATAACAGCTACTCTCCTTCTTACCTTTACTTCTCTCTAATTGGAAGTGTAACAGCAGCCACTGTAGGGCTGGTAGTCAGCTTATTAACAGGTAAATGATAAATGTTTTTTCTCTACTTTGTCTTCAAGCATTTACAGGCGTATTTCCTTCCTTGAATAAAGTAACTGGATAACAAATGACCTAATGACTTCCAGGCACATATTTGTGCTTATGTTTCAGGAGGTTGCAGGCAGAGAGTGGACTCAAACCTTACATTAATGAAGGAAGACACAACTGTCTATTACCTATTTAAATATTTTAAAGGCAAAGTAAGTGCAGCACCATTGAAACAATATTGTAAACTCTAAACTGACAAAACCACTTGACTTGTTCTCACTTCTCTTCCTTCTTGAGGTACAACAAAACACGTGAAATGACAGTTGGATGACAACAGAAATCCTGCTTTTGACGAGAACGAGGCGGACTTTGTAAGAAGCAGTATACCAAGTTGAAATTCCTTAAAAAAGTTAAATATTTTGCTCAAATTAAATAGATTTGTAATCACTGATGTTGCCTAGTCTCTTTGTCTCTTGAAAACACAGTGCTGTCAACTTTACATGCCCAAAATGTGTACTGTGTAATGTGTAATTATAATGTGTACAAAAAGTTTAGGTAAACACTCCTTAAAAACAAACATGGTTTATTTGAACCTTATATTACAAAAAAGGGTGGTTTCAAAATAGTGATAACATAGGACCAACAGTAACACTGATACATCGTCATGTACATTGACTCTTCAAAAAAGGACTGCATTTTCAAATTTATGCACTCAAATATGAAATACTAGAACATGTTACCGCTCTGACCTTTTATCATACTGTCATAGAGGCCAGTGCACGTCTGCAATAACTAAAGCCTGATAATATTGACGCCCCAAACTCATATCTAAAGATTTCAAGCCTTTATTTATGTGAAAAGGCTGTTGGTAGTATGCATTTCATACTACATTTCAATAAAAAACAGAAAAGTTATGATAAATTAGACATTACTGTAAAGTGCATCTGAAATTAGAACAAAGCGAAAAAGCTAAAAGTGTAAACAGCTACCTTATGCAAAGTTATCTTTCAAAAACTAATTTACTATGTAAACATATTCACTAATTTATACAATGTAGAAATAAATGTGCAAGACTGCAACCAACTTTGTGAAATACCCTGTCTCAAAATATTAGAAGAACACAAGTAGTAGTAGGTTTTTTCTGCTCCATGAGCCAATATAAGTTTTTTTCCAGAAATTTGGTTGTAATCTTGCACATTTGCCATTTCAACATTTGAGAAATGAGTGAGCCAGTTTACAAAGTAAACTAAAGCATGTGTGCTGCACTAACTTTGTATAAGACAATGAAACTTTAAACTTTTACATTTTTCACATTATTAATATATTTTAGTTTTCTTGGCCTTGCATGTATTTAATTTCAGAAAGATATTTTGATGCAGTGATGCGTGTAATTTATTTCTCTGGTTCGTAATACCTCTTTTTCATGACTCGGTATTTCCTGAGAAAATAAAGAGCCTCCAGTTCTTTTATGACAAACTCGCCCCGAGACACAAGTTTTCTGATCGTTTCAGGGTCTGTCACGTCTTTGTTCTTCATGAAGGCTGACTTCAGGCGCTCTCTGAAATAAGATGAGCCCTTGGGGTATTCCCGGCCAAGATAAAGCAGCTTGGAGGATAAATGAAAAAAATACATAAACATTTGCGCAAGGCAAAATACTGTATAGTGCAAGTATGTCACTGACCACTTACGTTTTTGTACAGTCTAATAACCTCACCCCTTAAAGGGTTGGCCATATCAGGAGGAGGGTGGCACTTCAGACGTCTGAAACAATAAATTAAAGAAACTGTTACACAGTTAACTGAGATAACAGGGATGAAAACATGCAGTGAGTGTGACAGAAAGAGAACTCTGAATAACACTGAAGGAAACTGAACACATTCACATGTTCACTGTGTTTTTATGTCTTTATTAACACAACAAACTACTGCTTCCATCAATAAATAACTATATTTGTGAGAGATTCTCCATTTTGTTCCGTTATTGTTTGCAGATATAGGCATGTCCCTGTCAGAAACTGTTCCCCCTGCGTTCAATAAGAAGATACGTTCACACACAGGTCAACAGTTTTCATTACAACAGGATCATTTAACACGGTAACACTCCTGTCTGTCAGGGTGCGTTTCCCCTTCTACAGTAGACACATTTTGTAGCCAAATTCAATATTAATATTTACATTATTGATATTAATATTACCGATAGAATTGACGGCGGTTGGTTGTGTAAATAAAGACATACAACACAAGACACAAGCAAATGTCTCGACTGGGAAACGATACCAGTATTAGCTTCCGCTGAACAGCTAGCTTCTTGGTTAGCATTTAACTCACACTGCATTTATGGCGAATACCAAGGGCACCCCCAGTAAACAGTACATTCATACTAAAAAGTATTATTTTGTTCGGTGCATTTACTCGAGTGGCACGATACTGACGATAATTTGTGCGTCCTTCGTAGAGGCGTGTAGCGGTTCACCTCCACACTGAGGGGACACTTCCGGTGGAGGCTCCTTCAGGACAGGAAATGCACGCAAATTCTACAAAGTAAAATGCCGTAGACTCTAAATACTACAAAATAAAAGGGTGCAGACGAGCCAGTGAAGAATTTATTCAATCATCGGTCATCACGTTTGACACAAAATTTTGAACATAATGGGAATTTTGGAATTTGGAAATGTTTTACTCTGCTGAGCTGTGTGTGCCTTATTCGTTTGTACATGCAAACTTTCAATTTAATAGTAAAAAACAGCCGTACGCGGTTTCCTGTATGTTGCAAATGATAATACGCATGCGCAGGTGTTTCCATGGTTACCTGGACGCTGAAGAGTTTTTTTTTTTAGCTAGTTTGGGCATGGTGAGTTTCTACCATTTCATTTCACATAGGCTGTATTTGTACACGATGAAAGGTTATTGCACTATTAAAAGTGAGTTTCCGTAAGGAATGATGCACAGCGAGCTGGTTAATATGGCGAAACCTCGACAGGGTGATACAGGCGGAGGGGTCTTGAAGGGGTTTATTTTGATAGCTTATAATGACCGGCTCGCTGTGTATTATCCGCTTACTACACAGCTAACTACTTAACTACCAAAATCAGTAATTTGACAACAAATGATTTAACAATGATTTTATTGATTAAAAGAATGATCTCTTTCTACGAATGCCGTCATCAGAATCGAGTATTCGGCAAAGCAGTGTAATAACTAGCTACTGTTAATGGTTACACTATGGATATTTAGAATAGTAGCTCATCTAAACTGAAGACAGTTAGCTTAATGCTACACTTTGAAGTTTTTTTTCTTGTTCTTGGCTTGCATTTACCTTGAAGAAATCTAATTTTACTACACTTTATTTTTACTTTACTTCTCGCTAATTTCTCAGCATGTGCTTCTAATTATTTTTAAGTCATTCCGTAAGTTTTGCTTTGCTTTCTCTTGTGAATGATAGCCGTCCAAGAAAGGAAAGGTATGAAGAGAAGGCAGTCAGCACACACACTGGTCTCATGCCCATAGTTGTGCAGTCAGGCATAGTATATCACTGTGTTAACACCTTCTAATGTACCAATTTCCAGCTAAAGATAGACCAGTAAGCTGTCCCTGTTAAACTCTGATTTAAAATATTCTACTGGTTTCCAGTCATCCAAAAAGGGAGGTAAGCTGACCAAGGCTCAGAAGGCAAAGCTGCAGCGAGAAGATGAGGAAAGGAGGCTGCAAGATGAAGGTAAGTATCTCCATTAATGTAAACTAAATTATAAATGACAAGTTACTTGCTGGAACCACTGGCACTCGTTTTGTGCACTGTGTGTATAAGGTTAGTCTGAAGCCAAAACTGTATGACAGTGATGCATAGCTAATATTATTCCAGTGGCAAACATTTGGCTTCAGCAGCCAGGACATATGTGCGTACATCATGCATGCTTTTGTTTTACAGAGGAAGCCCGACTACAAGCAGAGAGAGAGGAACAGGAAAGGCTGGAAAGAGAAAGAAAAGAGCAGGAGTTGGAAAAGCTTGAGTTAAAGGTATGATTTCCCCAAATAATATGTTCACGCCAGTCATTTTAACACTTGTGACACAGCTCTACTTTCAATGGATGATTTTGATGAAAGGATTTAGAGAGAAGAGAGGATGAGCTGAACAAACTGCGCTCTCTACTGGAAGAGAACCATACTGCAGTAACAAATTGGAAAGCTGATTCTGTAGAGAAAGCCAAGGTATGTGTATTTGTCTCTGTGCGTCAGTTAGTTAAAGTTAAAGTGGCTCATTCATACTTTGCTTCAAAGCTCTCCTAATAGATTTCCTCCAGCTGATAATAATAATAATAACACAGTATGTTCTTTGCATCCAGTGGGAGAGGTACATGCGTTGTGATGGCATCCCAGACCCAGCTGTAAAACAGGAAATCAATACATATATAAGCTTATGGAGGGATGACCCAGAGGTCAACATCACACTTGTGCTGGAGCAATGTAAAGTTGCTCTACAGGTCTGTATGCCATAGATGTGTACGTGTCTTGCAAACAGTTGATTCGTCAATACAAAATACAAATACTCAAGTTGTAATAATATTTATCAAATAAAAACACCAAATGCTTGCTACTATAAGCTTGCTAAAGAAATACTTGCCTTAATTCAATTTTCAGACAACAAAAAGGCAAAAAAGCAAATAATCAACAATAAATGTCCCAAAAAATATAAACAATAAAGAAAATGACAGCCAGGAAGAAAGTCTGAGGCACTCTGATTACAATAATAAAAATACTTTATTAACTTATATATTTATATTTTTGTCATTTGAATTTCGTGAGATTTTAAGTTTATCATCCGTCTATGTAAACAATTTGATGTTACTTTTCGCTCTTCATTGAAATCATTGAAACAGACGATTAATTGACAAAATAATTGTCCCTTACAGTTAATTGTTGAGCTTGAAGGTCTTCTCAGAGATGTCACAGATGCTAAAGAGGGCCAGAAGTACCAGGAGGCTCTCATAGATCTGCAGGAGCTAATTCACTCTAAACACAACCTCACCACGGAGGAGATTCTTAAGGTACAAGAATAATAAGCCTTGCACATTGGGAAGGAAAGCAAGGCTGCCTTTGTATTGTTGTATTTGTTGTATTTTGCAAAATCTGTGGCAACGTGCAAACACGATTTGTAGCATCTTTTTGGTCTTGTTACAGCAAGCCAGTGCAAACATCGACATTGAAACAGGCAACATGCAGACTGTGGTCCAAGACGACAATGTTACACTCTGCCTCTGGGCCAACCTCAAGAGGAATCCAAGGTGTATGAGTGTAATACGTTGCTAAAAATTGAGTTTTTGTCTAATTCTGTACTTTAAAAAAAAAAAATCCTGGAAAACAAAACTCAGGTTGCCGTTACAGGTGCACTACTGTTAGATCCACATTTAGCAGGAAGCACCCAGAAAGAATCTAACATTTTTCTCTACTTCAAAACTGGTTCATCTAGGTTTAAAGGTTTAAACTTTGACGAGGTCAGCCTGGGCTTTGAGCTCCCCAAACAGCTGGCTGTGAGCGATATAGGTGTGCGAATCCTCCACACGCACTACGATCACCTTTCTTTACTGGCCAGGATGGCTCACCTGAAAATTCACACACCCAGCCACAGGTATCTGCTTGATAATGCTTTTAACTACTGCTATTAATACCTGAATTCTGCAGTCACTTACTAGTCACTACATTTATTTCACAGTAGGTCATTTGCAGGAGGTGAGGATTTCCCAATACACATAGAAGAGACAAAAGGAGAGGAGGAGGTGAAGGAAAATGACACTGTGCAGCAAATAAAAGTGGACGAGGGAGAACAGTCTGTCCAAGAGTCTGTAGGGGGGAAGGTAAGATGAACATTTGTGTTGAGCTGGCTGGGTTCATCAATGACGCTATTATTGTTTTTAATCTTTTTCTGCATCTCGTAGAGTGCAGCCAGTCCACAGTCAGAGACAAGTAGTGCGCTACCTGCAGAAGGCCAGCAGAGCCAGATACAGACACAGATGGACGCACTGTGTGGTAAGACAGCTAGCTTCAAATATCCTGATGATACAAATGCAAACGAATAAGAGCCTCACTACACAGGA
The DNA here is from genome assembly GCA_037367275.1 of Coranthus polyacanthus. Lineage (NCBI taxonomy): Eukaryota > Metazoa > Chordata > Actinopteri > Kurtiformes > Apogonidae > Coranthus > Coranthus polyacanthus. The sequence goes on from JAPQRN010000026.1 coordinate 22,082,382, forward strand.
ATGAAACCTGCTGTTATTCAAACAGACATACATACATTAACTAAAACAATAAAGTAACTAAGAACTTAAACTTTTAAGGTCTTGTCTTGTTTGCATTCCAGAGAAAATCCAGCTCAAACAGAGACAAAATAATCAACTTAAACAGTAATTATATTGTCAATGATGATTAGCCTGCACTTTACTGTATATGGTCAAACGATTACAAATTGAGCCTTTAACAAATCCTCTGACCAAAGAATGCTGTCCAAAGCAAAGATAAATGAAAAGCTAATCAGCAGGAATGACCTTAGAGCTCAGCTCCTGTGAACGATTTTGTTTTCTTTACTTTTAGCTGAGGGGGACTTGACTTCTCTAGCACTGTCAATGACGGACTGCAGAGAGCGAGCCCAGGTGGTGGACTTGATGCAGTATACGCCTCTGGGTGGAGTCTTCTTCTATGATGTGTTTCACTTGCCCCCACAGGCCCACAGGGTCAATGCCTGGACAATTGGACAGGTGAATAAAAGAGTGTTGGTTTCTGCATGTTTGATACCAGGCTCAGCACCTTACAGTACACTAACCTCACCCAACACCCTCCATTGTTTTTCTAGATTTTGGACACAGGGCTACAGGTATTTCCCTATCCGAATGAGCAGCCCCAGATTCACGGTTTAGTCTCTAGCAAGTTAGACGACAATGACGCCCTCACCTGCCCCCCTGTTGGGATGTCTGTGACGCTGCCTGACTCTGTTGTCTTTTTGGAAAGTCCCCAAGTGGCTCGCTGGGATGCTGCAGGTAGGACAGATTGAATCTCCAGCTCCGGGGAAAAAACTAAGACCACTGGTTTTATTATTTATATGTATGTGAATAAACGTTTTTGTATGTCATAGAAACTGCTGACAATATTTCCCCAAAATTCCAAATAAAAATATTGTCATTCATAGAATGTATTTGAAGAAAATGACATCTGGTCTAAATAAATTTTAAAAAAAAAGGTGTTTTCAGACCTTTAATAATACAAAGAACAAAGTGGTAGAAAAACCCTGATTATCAATCACAGCTTTCATTCTTTCTTGGCATGTTCCTCTACCAGTCTTTCACTTTTGGGTGCTTTATGCCACTCCTCACACAAAAATGCGAGCAGCTCGGCTTTGTTTGATGGATTGTGACCATCCATCTTCCACCTGATCACATTCCACAGGTTTTCAATGGGGTTCAGGTCTGGACATTTGGTGTGGTCTCTCATTTTTTCCAGAGCTGTATATTCTCTATAATAGCGTAAAAAGGAGTGAAAATATTTGAAATGACAGATGATATTTAAACTTTAAGCAAAATTCTGAACATTAAAATTGGTTATTCATCCAGGGAAGCAGTGGAGGATGGATGGTATCACTGACATCTCTTACAAGGAAGAAGAGGCTTGGATCTCCTTCAAGATGGACTCTTTCCAGGCCTTTGTTCTAATGCAAGACACGTACGCCAACTTTCCCTTCCAGAGCTGGGAGCTCAGACCACTGGACCAAGATTCAGCTCTTTTCACCATTAATGGAGCCCTCATTGACCTCAGCATCACCATCCAGGTAAGACACAGGAACACAAGTGAGTGTAGTATCAGAGGATGTAGCCTGGTTGTTATAATTTGTGTTTTTTGTCCATTTGACTCACAGGGTAACCAGTGTATGTTGCAGTCAGGGCACGTGAAAGGCCTTTCTCACCTTATAGGGAAGTGGATGTGTAGCCCCGCCTTGCAGACAGCCATGCTAAACACAGGGATCAACATCTTTGTGAACGAGTTCACCGAAAAATACGTCAGCACCTACAGCAAGGTCGGCATCTCCTAATTAAAACATGCCAAGCTGGACTCATTTGGAGAATGAGCAAAGCAGTGTTGCAGTATTATGTCACATTCTCACATATTACTGAACTGTAGACTGTAAAACAGCAACAAAATAGAAGATAACATGTTATCTATTTCTTTCCAAAGCACCAGCTGAAAGAGTACATTGTTTAGACTGGCAACGCATTCATACTCATGCTACCAGTTTATATCCCAGTAGTCTGAGCTGCTATCTTAATGGCGGTGTACAAACACAAAACATCAAATTCAGAATATGCCCTTCTACTCTTTAGTGACCTCCACTGCCAAGTCATTTACATGTCAGTCCATTACAGTCCACACATTTTCCAGTGTTATAAAATGTGCTGTGTGGTTTCTCCACTCTTTAGGACCCACTCACAGAACATTCTGCCTACGAACAGATGGCTCTCTTCGCCTCTGCCTGTGCTTTCTCGTGGAGCAAGTGGAATGCCAAATGTGGACCGCAGCATCTGGTCATGCAGGTATTTTTGCTGCTTACTTAATATTTTTAGCATCGTTTATGCAGTGACAAGAAGTTGGAAGTTGTGCTACCTGAGTGCACTAGCAGTTTTGACATTTGTTCTAACCAATGTAACTAGAAGCAAGGCAAGGCAGAGAGAATGAGGAAGAGGGAAGTAGAATTGGTGAAAATGTAAAAAAGAAAATAATCTCTTAAGAAGGGAGCACTTGGTGAAAGAGATGAAAACAGCAGCAGCGTCACAGGAAATTCCCATAGATTTGATCTTTTTATTTCCTGCTTGTATTCATTTTTCTGCACCGTCTGCCAGGTCTGTGAGCACCTTGGCCCTGCCCCTGTCCCCACGGACTTGTGGAGTCTCTACCTGTTGGGTGCCCAGAGGAGTCAGAAGCTGGAGATCACAGAGAGCAGTGAGGCTTTCTCTCCAGACCACTATCCTGGCAGTGAGCTTCACTCTACCTTCATCCACATGATCCAGGACAACATGAGCTCTGAAGGCATAGCAAGAACCAGAAAGTCCAATCATCTGTTTGTTGACACAGTGCAAAGTCTGCTCTGTTCTACCAGGCCGCTGATGTATTCTTAAAACTTGCATTTTAAACATCTGAATTTAAAATGTACGTTTGGATGCACAACACACTTGTTGTGTAGAACTGGCTACTTTATTTGTGCAAAGTTTCACGCATCTTCTTTGGAACATACAAAAGTGTATGAAGTTGAAATAGTGACAACCACAGCAAGACCTCAAAGAAAAATATAAAAAAAAAAAACTTTGGTGATAAGACTGGAACAATAAAGAATTATAATTTAACAAAAATAAACAGATATTCACATCTCCCCACTCAAAACTAACAAATTCATATAGATTTTAAAAACACTTAAAATGAAAGTTTTATTACCAGTGTTTAAAGACTTAAAAATTATAAAATTTCTTTTGCAACCAACAAGGAAATGACAGGAAAATTCCATTATAAATTATGACAGTCCCCTGTATACTGAAGTGCATGAAATGTGTTTAAAAAAGCCATGTTGGCACACTTTGAGCCATTGTCCATGATGCTTGTCATTGGAAAACTGCCCACTGCGGTCCATTATGTGACTTGGAGAATCAGTACAATCATTCTGATGAAATTGTGACATGACTGGTCAAAGCTCTGGTAACGCATCAAGCTTGGTTTTTACAGACCAAAGTGGCTTTGAGAAGTTACCAGCAGCACACCCAACGGTAAAAGATAATATCTGTGGCCACTCCTAATTGCATCCTTTCTTAAACACAGACACACACATACACACAGACTATAACTAATTTAGCAAACGTGACGTGATGCATAAAATCCTCCATAGGGTTAACAATCCCCTGTGGCCAGGCCTGTGCTGTAAATGAGTCCGTTTAGAAATCAGGCACCAGTAAACATCTATACAGCCCCTGCTCAAGAGTGGTACACTGCTCTGTCTTCAGCACCACCTCCAGCACAAACAAAGGGCTGATGGGCGGTAGCACCATTCCCTCCAGGTCAGACAGGGGGCTGTCCGTTGTGCCGGAGCCCTGTGTAGGGCCACAGCAGCTGCTGGATGGTCATCCAGGAGTCCCCAGTCCCAACAGGAGCAGCATCTACTGCAGGCTGCATCACCAGGCTGGCCAGAAGTGCCAGGAGACCTGCAGGAGGTGAACTAACATTATTTTTCAGTGCACACAATGGAATCTAAAAATGGTTTGTTCTATGATAAGAAACTCCAGGAACCTGATTTGCATGTTAAAAGAATATCTTCAGGTTATTGTCTCAAGCCTTTAAAATATTAAACTGTAGTGCTGCGATACAACTAGAGCATGGCATAGAGCAAGACTTAACTTTGCATACCTGCTAGCAACACCAGCATTGCCAACCAAAGCCAGAGTCCCCTGCCACTTCTGGCTACTGCTGCTGCCGCCGCTGCCCTGGAGGACGTCAGGCTACGGGACAGAGACTGGGCCACTCCTGGGTCTGTAGTTGTAGGGCTGGAGGAGGGGCTTGGACTAGATGGGGAGAATAAAACAGAATAAAGTGTTAGCGAAACATGGATTTAAAATGAGGCAGAGATATGGATAGACTGCAAGAAGAAATGAGAATGGCAGTAGATTAGCAAGAATGAATAAGCTACCAAAAATGACACTTGGAGAGAGGGGTACGTCATCACTAAAGTCAGCGCATCCTACTAAGAACCGTGTCATTTGTGGTAATTTATACAATGGTAGGCAGTGAATTAGCGGCAGCTTGCTGTAATCTAGAGCTGGCTTCAATGACGCACGTGTCAGTGTCAAACACAAAATCCTTTTAATTTTATTAATCAGCATAATCAAAAAGCTGTCAGAAGCACAGTAAAGAGCAGATGGCATGGATGTGGATTTGAGCAGTCGCTGTGTGGTAGGCAGCAGACAATTTTGGCCTGGATTCTGTCAACACTAAAAGTGCTCTTTCAAATCACTTAATTATGATAGTGAGGCCAAGGTAAGTGGACTTCAAATGGGACTCTTAGAGGTAAAACAGGCCTTTTGCATGCATTTATTTATTTTTTGATAGAGATAGAATCCACAAGCATTTTCCACATTGGATTCTCCTCTCTGCACACTTACAGCATTACAAAGAGCTCATCCTGACTCCTGAGTGACGTGGAGGGAGGAAGAGAGGAAAGGACAGTTGAGAACAACACATGAACTCATACGGTTACCCCAAGAGTACAGTACTAGTATGCAGACAAATTATTAAGGTGGCTTCACATGTTAGTATGACAGAAGATGAATTCTCACAGCTTTGTTAGATGCTTTGCACAGTGCACATTACAACTTGAGATCCGTGCATTAACTTAATCAGTATGCTTTAATATTATTAGTGTCATACACTGATCTCAAGCAGGTTCACAGCTGAAGGAAGATTGAGTTGATTTTTGCCCTGAGTAAAATTGCTCTGTTAAAGACAACACACCCCCGAGCGAAGAGGAAGCTAGTCCAGCACCGATCCAATTAATAAGAGTTTCATCATTTAGGACATTCCATATGCTGACACACTAATAATAGCGGTAATACTTATCCAATTTGCAAACCTATCATGCTCTGTTCAGTATTGAAAGTTATTTGCAAAAAAGTATTCAGCCTATATTGTGTGAGGCTCATGATATCACACTTCCACGTGTATAAAATTCCTACAAGAGATTAGGTCAATTCAAGCAATTTCAGTAGAATCACCATGAGCAGTCACAGCCACCATGGCTCTATAGAAACCATAGCTGAAAATAGCTGAAGTCAAATGATAAACATTACAGTAGTGGATAGATTTCCCAGTACTAATGGTCTGAGGCTATTGGAACGTCTGCATAACTAAATGATGAACTCTTCCACAATGCAGCTAGCCTCTTAGCTTTGCTGGCAGAGAGTGGTGCTGCGGTAGGCTAGTGGTGGGTATTTGGTAGGACTAACGTCTTGTTGGGCAGAATGAGGGAGGTGAGTTTGTTGCCCAGTTCACTGAGACTGGACCTCCTCCTCTCTGCCTTTGTCTCCTCCTTCTGCTTCTGCTCGTCCTCCAGCTGGCAGTCGGTGCTGTTGCAGGCTGTCCTGTGGGCACGCGTGGGTCAGGCATCCACAAACACACTTTTCAGTTGCACACTCAAATTCAAGCATGTTTGCATTGACACACAAATTCTGAATGTTCACATGCACACAAGCACATTTCATGCATGTGCGGCCAAACCAAGCAGGCAGATGCCAACATGTACACCACTGAAAGATCTGCTGTTTTACAGTCACCTGTTATAGACAAAGGCAGGCGTTTCTGAGAGATCCCTGACAAAACAATGTTCAAAATTATTTTCTGCAATAAAGCAATGCATGCCCTGCAATGCACAATGTATTATCATGAACCCACGCAGCAATTTCACCTTTCAGATATTTGGACATATTAAAAATGCCTGATCGTACCATCAGTTTTGACTTTCTTGGTCAAATAAGGCAAAATTTTACTCTCGTCATCCAAACATTTGAAAGCTACATAGTGTCAAACAAAAATATCTGCACTGTCTCTTATTTATATTTTACAACAAAAACAAAATTCTGAAAATGTTACAAATTGATTTAAACTCCCAAACTAAACATGGCCCAGATGCATACAAGATGGATGCAATGTGATTTGATATCATCATCACTGGCCCCAAAGGATAACTCTGCTGTGTTATCTTCTGGGACCAGTTAGAACAAACCTGAACTGATGCCAACTGCCTGAAAGTGTCTACGTTCACTCAAATCAGTATAATTACAGACACCAGGCTAGATTAGATTAGATTAACCCCCCCCAAAAGTTTTAGGTTTTCATTTCTTTGTTTTTGTTAGGGTTAGAGGTTAGCGTTAGAGCGTTAGAAGCTCACACACCGTCAACCATCTGGCATTCCTAAAAGTGTATACGTTTGCAAAATAATTGGAGCCTTTTGGAGAATGAAGTCTGCATTTGTGTCCGAGTAAGGCGTTGGGTCACCACGAGCCTCCAGAACATCTTCAGTGATTTGGAGAAGTATCTTAACCACAATTATAACCCAAAAAGATCAAAGTATTGAGTAAATATTTAGGACCGCACCTGGAAGCTGCCACCTGTATGCATCTGGGTCCATTGCTAAAAGACTTGATGTGACACAGCTAGCATGGCATCCTTCCCTATGGCATTTTCTTACCCCTTCATCATGAGAGAGGGCTCTTCAGTGTCAACCCAGGCCGCAGAGCTAACAAAGCGTTTAAGTGGGGGGCGAGCCATGTTCTTTCCTGCCACATTCCTGAAAACCACCATTATCACATAGGCGCATAATAACAGCAACCCTCGAGTAAAGCAAGACTCAATGGATTCGAAAAAAACACACAACCACAGCCTATAGGTTCACTCAAATCAGTGAAATGTCACACAGATATCTGAACACAGCTCTTAGTGTTACTTTAACCACACCCTCTAGTTCACATACTGACACAATCACGTTCACTTCACATATTGGGATTTGGGTATAAACAACTTTAAGCACACCTACCATGGAGATCGCCTGGTCAGTCGCTCACTTTCAGTCTCTGAGCCGTCTTGTGCTTTGGCCTGTGTTAGAAAATTACAAAAACAGAACAGTTTATACACACTATGATTGTCAGGATGGACATCACTTCTTTGTTTAATATATTTTGGTTTACTGAGGGTAGAGACTTTCAATGTGTATTTTTCATGATCTCACAACTTGTATGTCTTCTTCTGTAGTACACAGTACGTTGTATATAGGTAACTATATAATGTAGGTAAACCCATGTGATCAATGTTTTAATTAAGATATGCTTTGGATCAATCATTCTTTAAAAGCTATATACAAAAGGCTGAAGTTAAAGCTGTAATTCAAGTGGTCTGGCAGCAAACTAGACTTCTACTCCATTCACTGGACCCTGTTTTCAGGCTGTAGAAGATCTACCCTGTGACGGGAGGTTTTGGATGATCACAGGTCCAAAACCTCCCAAATACGTGATTGACAGCTGTAATTACCAATCGCTATTTATTTAGTCAGACACGACTCTACTACTCTACTCCGTCTTTTATTTAGTCTTTTGATTTGGACCAAGAGGCGATAACTGCAGAGGGATGGTGTGTATTTTCATATTCTGGTGTTTTTCCCCCTGATTTCAGCTTCTGTAACTGTAAATGTTTCCTCAACCAGAGCAACATGCACCGTTACCAGTTGTCCACTAAACAAGCTCTGAGTAAACTACAGTGTGTTGTGATGTAATTAAGGTGCATGCCAAGTCACATGATGCTCTTTATCTGTTGTTTGATAAAGCTGTCAGGAATAAGACAAAAATTAATAAATAAAAAACACTCAAACAGTGTCATCCTTACCATGTCAAAGTGCATGTTGCCTCCTCCTGAGCGAGGGATCGTTGCTATGCTGACCCGTCGGGCTGAAGACTAAGATCCATGTGATGCAATTTAGAAAATAAAAAAATAAAAAAGGCCACTTAATTCACACATATGAACATTATAAACGTTATAAACATCATTCATCCTGAGATCACGTGTAGCCTGGCTGCAGCTGACCTTGTAGTACTGTGATGATGACTGTTTCTTGCCACGAAAATCATCTGGGAAGAGGCACCGATTAGTCACTTCTTATGCAAGTGATAAATTAGTATTTATATTCAATATTTACACATATACACAGATGTATACAGTAAAAACATGCATATACAAAGCAAGTTCATTACACTATGATACATTACGCCTGGATTGACTTCTTTAATGTTGTGAATGTTTGTTTAAAGAGGTTCTACGCTGATGACTTCAACTTATTCTTTTATCATAATTTGAAGTCATTCTTTAAATGTAAAATACTAAATATCAGCACAAAAAACCAAAACCATCAGCATAAACCCATACTAACTCACAGTACACACTTGATTATATGCAAAAGGCCTGTATGTGCAACACTACCAACCTCTTTCAGTCTGTGATCCAAACGACCGCTCGTTCTGCATGAGCGTCTCCCGCAGCTCCAGCAGCTCTGCATGCTCCTTGGTGTACATCCGCCTCAAGTTCTCCACATGTTGAATCATCACCTCCACTGCCTTACCTATACGACTCTCCTGACATTCACATACGAGACTCCAGTGAATCATCAAAATCATGTTAATCACAAGACATACGCTGTTTTGCTGTTGGCACAGGCGAAAATATGGCTCACTTCATACTTTCCATACACAGCACAGACTTGTGCTGAACGCATCCCACATATAAAGTAAGCTGACCTGGTGAATGGCTCCTAACATCTCAGAGCGACTGGACACTCTGGTCATGGACTGGATGAGGATATCCAGGTTCTTCTGGAGCCTCAGGATGATCTCCATGGACTGGTTATCGTCTTCACACAAAGGAATCAGAGCCTGAGAAGGACCAGAGAAACGAGAAAATGAATGACTGCCTCTGACAGGGGAATCATTTGGCAGAAAACATTCTCGCATACTCGGAGTCTCACACCAGTTTTATTAGATTTATAGTTTAAAGTGCACATATTATACATAGGGCTGCAGAACAAGATGCATGCATTTATCTCTCTCTCTATACACGAATACATTCCACTGTTTTCAAGATTAAAGCAGCTCTGAGTCTACTTATCTGAGAAATAATTTCACAGTGTAAACTATTATGGCGTAGAAGATGTAATTTCAACGATGGCAGTTTGTCTGTTGTGTTGTTTTATAAATTTGTATAATTAAGTTAATTAATGAATTAATCAGCCTATTTTTCATAGATAAGATACATATACATGGATAGATGGATAAATAACAACAAAACCAAATAAACAAACAGAAGATAACATCATATACATATTGGTATTGGCTCAGAATTTCACAATCTGTGCATCTCATCTTTTCTTTACTCTGAACAGCAGTGTAACATGATAGGCAGCTAAGACTTGTTTAAACATGGAAAGTGGTAAGTGAGGTCACACCACTCCCCACAGAAAATAAAGCGACAACGTTGAAACATCTTTGTCAAATAAAGACAAATTGTAGTTTAATTTGACATCAGATATGACCCTTCAGTGGCTCACCCAAAAGCCAAACGCCAAATCCAACAAACTACTTTTTACTCCTACTTTAAACTTTACTCGAAAGTAAAATTCTGATGTATGACAATGGAGACAATTGAAGTAATTGCTTCATCCACAGTAAGTAACGACCAGTAACTAAGGTGAATGCAGTTTAAACATTAACCTGCAATAAGCCCTGGCAGCTGGACACCTCCCTTCGCACGTTCTCCTCAGCCAGGTCACGTGACCTCTCCTCCAGGCGGAGCCTCTTCTCCAGAGTGAACATGTCACACTTGAAACCCAATGCCAGACGCTGAAACTCTGCCTGAAAACAGGGATGGAGGTACAGATGGGGGGGGGGATTGGCGCTTATTCCTAGACAAATATATGTGAAATTTTATCCTGCCAAATGGAGACATGATGACTATTTTTAATATTTCCTTGTCTGACGAAGACAAAAGTTTTCCTTTCAAAAGATGGAAAAGTAACAACAGATAGATTATAAAACTCTTGCACTTCCCTGTAGACAACTTTAGATATCAGGAAAATATCAGTATCAGTTTCTATTAACAGAATGATGCATTAACTCTCTGTGGATATGCGATGTATTAGCAACCTTAACTAACTTATACCATATAAACCAAATGCTCTTATATGGACGGCCATATTCTATAACAAAAGGCTGCAAGCAACAACTAACTTTATATGTAAAATGGGAAATCCTGCATACAGAAGACTGGGGTCAAATAACAAGACGCCAATGATTAGACAGATTCGAATAATATCCAGTTTTATAACAAAAAGATTTGCAAAACTGTTCCATCAAATAGTAAACATACCTCAATCTCCTTGTCACTAGGCGAAAGGCTGAGAAGATGGACACAACAATTAGAGCCTGGATTCAAGCCTGTGCACATGCCTGATAACAGATTTAAATATGCAGCTGTCACTCGGATTATTAGCCGTCTTACCTGTTCCTGTCCTCTTTGTAGGTGTCCCCACTGTCAGAGATCAGTGATGTGTCAGCTACAGATTGAAATGATAGGCAGGTGAATCATGGCACAGCAATCACCTGACCAAACATGATGCAACTCAGCCTTTATTTAATGTAAGTGAAACACGTAAATGTACTTTGAGATCAAAAGACAGGGGGGTAAATAATGGCTAAAATAGAGTATAATAGTGTACCGTGAATATATCATACATACATTCTTTGTCAGCGGCTGTGCTGGTCTGACTTTGGTCCTCCTGAATCTTGTGCTTGTCGATGGCCTCCATGGTGCGTGACAGCTCCTGCAAGGTCCGGACAAACATTACTGCCTCTCCGTTCTCCTTCTCCACCTCCTGCTCACCTGTTGACTCCGATCTCTCCACTTTCATGTTGCTCTCGACTTCCATTTTTGTCCCGTCATTAACTTCGTTCTTACACTTTCAACAGATGATGAGGTGGACTGTGATGATTCAACAGTAGCTGGCGGTGCGGTTGGCTCATGATTTTGAATGACCTGATCCTAAGTGGAGCTAAAATGAAACTATGCTGTCTCTGCCTGTGTGTGTCTCTCTCTCTCCTATAAATACACAAACACACACACTCACACAGCTGGAAAGACAACATTTCTTTTCAGGTGTCATGCTCAATCAAGATATCAATGGCAAACTGAAATGTAAACTTAACGCAGTGAATTAGAGTCACATTTCAAATGTTCAACATTAAAAGATGTATTGTGACAAATATAAAACTGATCCAAATCTAAATTCTACTAAAAAGTAGAAATTACTTGAATTTTTTTCTTCATGTTTTTTCATTTTTGTTCATGTATCAGATGATCTTTTCCCCAAAGACAGCTTCTAAGATGAATTATTACATACTTCTCACGATCATCATTACACATGATAATAAATGGTTGTGCCGTAAGTAGTAGGGGTTGTTCTGGAGGTAGAGCGGGACGTCCACATTTCCAAAGTTTGGTGGTTCGATCCCCTGTCCACACGTTGAAGTGTCTCCCAGTGACCGTTTCACTGGTGTGTGTGTGTGTGTGTGTGTAAATCATCAAAGTAGAAAAGCACAATAGAGATGCAAGTCCATATACTATTTGAACTCGAACTGAAGACATTGTAAAGCTAAAGAGAAAACCTAAAAACTCCAACTATACTAGCTCATAATTGAAACTGAAAACACCATAAATGATCTAACTCCAACACTAAGTGAATTTGAAATCTTTCAAATTAATGAATTAATTAAGAAAGAATTAATCTTCATCCAACAGTTTGCTCAAAGTGGTAAAAAGGTAGGTCCTACCAGTTCCTTTTTATTTTTGCCATGAAGGTGGAGGGAGTCCTTTTTGGCTGCTGAGGCACTATCCTCCAATTGGCTGGGGTCAGAGGTCACGCTGCTTGCAGCACTTCCTGATTGGCTGGTGTGTGTAAAGGACAAACCAGTAGCTGACTGAGGAGAGCTGCTCTCAGAGACGGCGGTCACTCTGCTGCTGGCGAGTTGGTCTGTCGCTGAAAGGGGGAGTTGATGTGTGGGTGGTCAGAGTTACACGCAGATGTCAGAGGGAACAAACACTCCGCGTGGACATGGGAGATTCTTTTTCTCACTCCTTTATACACACACACTTTTCTTCGTACCTGCCATTCTGGGTGCCTCTATTGAAGCGTCAGTTTGACTGTCCTGCACACTCTCTTCCTCTTCCACCAGGACAGGTAACAGGCTTGTGCTGAAAAACACATGAAGTGCACCTTTACACCATTATACACCATTCACAAGAAACAAATCCTAATGACACGTTTGGCCTCAAGTGACAGAAATTACTGAGATTGTGGATGGTGGTGACGCAGTGTGAAAAGCCTGAGGGTTCACACCAGTTAACAGTGAAACACTCACCTGTCGTCAGCTGCTGATCTGTCTGCCGACTGCTCCTGGCTCAGGCTCTGAGATAGACAAAAAGTAAAAAGGAAGGGAGGGGTTGAGAAATAGACAGGTGGCCTTGTGCTGCATTTTTCTGAGCCACAGTACCAGAATAGTCAATGATTAAAAGATAAATGCCCACATGCGTTTGCATTCATTTAGCATACCTGTCCCATGGCAGTCAAATGCTATCTAACAGAGTGTGGAAGAGAGAGACTGGGCTGATCCTTATATAATGTGGAGCTTCATGGAGAGCCCAGCAGTTCTGTGTGTGTATTGCTCAGAAGGGTGCTCAAAGAACACGTTAACACTGGCACAATGCTCAGTAGTGGAGGCGGACTGCCTGAATACGCAGTCGTGTGAACAATGGAGCAAGGTGAGCACTCAGAGCAATGCAATGGGATATTGTGTAATGAGTGTACATAATATCGGTTTGGACACAATGTCATTTTCTAAGTAAAAAAAATACAGCTGCACTTAGCAGCTCATAAGTATTAGCAGCATCATTAATTAGTATCATAGGGTGAAGTAATCTCACTGTACATGTCTTCTTTATATTCCAGAGGATAAAATAATCAGATTGTTAGAAAGCTGAAACATTAATTTATGTCCTGATTAATTTAAAGGACAGTCATTGTTGACACCACACTATGAAGAGAAACTGAATAAACAATACAGAATATTGTGTTACTTTTCATTAAATTGTATTGTGACAAAATTTACTCAAGTATTAGTTAGATGTTATTAGTGAAATTATACTGTGATAACATTCAATTCTGTCTATACTTTCTACCCCCAACATACATTATAGATAAAATAACTAGTGGTAAACCAATATGGGTTTTTCAATGACTGATGCAGATTATTATTGCTGCATGCCAGAGTCTCGCTGCTTCTGATTATCTCAAAATGGCATTTAATTGGTTGATTAACCGGTAAACCTCTAAAAGGAACAATGAAAACAAATCATTTACAAGTGAAACTATGAGTCAGACTCTGTTTGAATATATCCAAATGATTGTTTTCATAATAAACTCAGCTCATTGACTTTGTAAATAGATTATAACAAATTTGTGCCTGAATCATCAAAACCCTAACCCAAAAGCACTTTAATTTGGTTAAAAGTCTTTACCAGGCCAGTACAAGTATCGTGTTAAAGAACCAAACAGAGCTGCAGTGAGAGTTCGTTCCTTGGTTCTCTTCAGACTGTCTCTCACCAAGTGGGCAGTCCTGCAGATTACCAGCAGAGAAGAGACTAAATAAAATAATCTGAGCAAAGGTCACTGAGGCGAAACAGCATCTCAGCACTAGTGAGCCATCAAAAATCTGTTTCAATATGAAAACACATCTGAGTAACAGCATAATCATCAAAGAACAACCTTACAGCTTCAAACCATGAATCAAACCTACAAAACGTTCCCAGTAACTTGTCAAAACACACAGACACACAGTTAACACCTACACTGCCCTGTTAATGGGCTTTGAAACATCAGTGTTTTTAAAAAAATCCTTATTAAATGTGTTTTTAATTAAACACATTTTCACATCCAAAGGCTTTGGTGATATCATTCTTTTAGTATTGATTAATTGCTTTGGACACTATTCAAGCCAAAAGAAAGATTTACTGGCTTTAACATCCCACATGTGAAGATTAATTTCATTCTCTATGTTTAATTGCATTGTAAACTGAACATCCCTGGTGTTCAGAGGGTTAAACAACAACTATCATTTTGCGAGGCATTGCTTTTGTAAACATAACAAAAAGCTATTAATCCATTAGTTGAAAATAATCCACTGATATAAATATTTTGTATTCGCCTTCTTTGGCAACACAGTTCAGGAAGGCTGTTAACCAATCCTGTTACTCCCCAACTTGCGCAGGACTGACTGACTCTTCATGCAAAATATGACATGACCTGCCCTTTTCCTTTCATCTGTGCCCAGGCAAGGACTCCCTCTCAGACGTCCTGGATGAAACCCAGCACCTGCCCACTGAAAACCCCCTCCCATCTACATCCTCCTACCCTTAACTCAACTAAGACACACATAAAAGTGGCAGGAAGAAAAAGAGAGAGAGGGAGTCAAAAAGAGGAAGTAGCTGTGAGGAGAGAACAGAGGAAACAGCTTCTCTTGTGTATTAAAATGTTTCCCTTTTACCACTGACCTTAGCACGGCTCATGTCCCCAGTGCGCGGCTCAGCCTTGTCTTCTTTCTCCGCTTCGCCCCTGTGGTCCTCGCTCGCTGGCAAGAAGCTACCCACATGTGAGAGGTCAAAGGTCAGCTGTCAAGCGTGACAGGTTTCTCATTCTTAGTTACGATTTGCAGACTTTCTGATTATCTAATGAGACACAGTTGCAATACCAAACAGAGAGAGAGATGAGGAAGCCTCAGTCTCTTTGTAGGTGGACTGTGACTACGCAAAGCACGGCTGCAGAGAAACTAATTACCTTATTCACTCCTCCCACAGTGAGGAAAACACCCATTTGACTAGCAAATGTAACCAAGTCATAAAGAAATGACAAAACTCAGTGAACACCGAGAGACCTATCAACTTTAAATCTAGTAGATAGTTTATACTCCTATGAAAATTAGTGAGGATGCTGGATGAGGCTGTGAAGGTCAAAAGACTGGATTTATCAAGCACATCAGTACAGCATATGGTTTTAATTAATAACATTAAACAGCCACATTACCAGCTGATGCAAAGTTAGCAGTGAGTCAGCTTCCTAATCTTTTCTTTTGCATTGTTTGTTTTGGAGAACCCCTTTTACTCACATATTATGTGAAATGGGAAACAAGAAAGAATCAGAGACCATGCTGAGAAAGACCTACTAAAATACTGCAGTTCACTAAAATAACACACTGCGTCATCTAAAAACACTGCAGTGTATATGGTGATCACTCATGGCTGCCCGCTTTTTTACATTATTAGCTGCTTTTAATAATATGACAAACATATTTTTAATCTGTGTTAGAAGTGTGATTATCTGCCCTATCTACTCCATGCAACATGTGTGAACACTGTGTGAAATATTAAAGTTCCTGATTCTGGCGCCCTCTGGTGGCCGTATTAAAACGACAATGTAGTTTTTAGCCACTTATTCTTTGGTGCTGTTTTGAACCACCACAAAACAAACAGAAAGAGAAAGGAAATCATTATATCAACAGACAGCACTTTTTCTAAACAATACCTACCTAGTATTGTTTTTCTAACAATACTATTTCTAAACTGGCAAGGGAACAATCTCAATGAGCCTCCCAGATGTAAAGTTTAATATGCTAAAAACAAGAGCAGTGCTACACTGATTATGTGCTTAGTCTATCAGATAGAATATATCTGTCATCATTTACCTCTCACTCTGGGCACTGGTTTCATCTGGTCCAGGCGATGTGCTGCCATGAGGAACCATCTCCGCTGCTGTGGGAGGGGTGTTACCAGGTGTGACGTTTTGGTCCTGGTCAGGTGACTTGTTCAGATGAGATAAATCACCAGAATGAGCCTGCGTTTCCTTAAGACCCCCTGCACCTGGATGAGAAAACATTAATGTGTGAACATTCCAGGATTAGAGGTTTTATCAGCTGTGACAAGCTATTAATCCATTAGTTGAAAATAATCCACTGATATAAATATTTTGTACTCGCCACAGTACAGTACATGACTTTATAAAGCTGTCTTCCAGTTCTGGATACAAAAATTAACACGATAAAAGCATACTTTATCCCATTTTTGATGTTCATCTTTCAAGATGTTGTAAATCGTTTCTCCTCTAAAGACAACAGCAAAAATACCAAGTGAGTCAGGAAATGACTCACTGTTTGGTTAAGGTGTAAATACACGCAGAAAAAATAGCTGACAGTAGGGGGAGAAAAAAGTGAAACTGAAAAACAGTTGAGTGAATCACAGGGAGAGGAAAGGAGGCTGAGGTCTTACTGTTGTTCTCTGAGTGGGACGGATCAGGCAGAGCATCCGCCTCTGGGTGTCTAACGCTGACAGCTTGTGAGTGGGTGCTCAGTGGCACTGCTGCCTCTTCCTTAAACACACAAAGATAAGACAAAGTGATGAATATTAAAGAAAAGGGTGAAGAGATCAAATACTGAGCACACATTAACAACGCACTCAACAACAAACCCAAAATCAGCCAGTGGAAACAAATCTCTGTCAAATGAGAGGACGTTACATAAGAAGTCAAGAGAATTCAAAGGCTGACAAAAAAACACAAAGCATCTGTCCCCTCGGTGACGGACTGGTGTAAAGATCCCTAATTACCGTCATCTGCATAAGAATTGGAGAGCAAACATCACTTTCATGCAGCAATGCTTGAATGTTTACATTAGTCTCATAACTGATTCGTTTTGTAACAGAAATGATTAGAATCCTTAACATTCAAGATCAGAACTACAGCACTTTAACTTTACGTACGTTAATGTGTCGTTACATAGGGAAGACCCTACATGGAATATCATTTTCTTCATATAATCTCCCTTTTTTCTAGCAACAGAAAGCCTTTCCCCTTAACCTCGGTGGGACCTCAAAGTTTCATCACTATTATTCTATATAAGGAAGCAAACAGCTTCAGCACAAGCAGGCAGACTGCTGCCGGTGACCAGAAGATGTGAATAATGACCCGTGAAGAGCTATTTGGTAGGCAAATGACAGAGAGAGAAAAAGAAAGATATAGAGAGCGTAGAAAAAGGAATGGGAGAGACAGTCCTGATAATTTCCTACCTTCCACGCAGTCATTGCTTCTCACTTGTTTCAGAGACACAGATCAACTCGCAGAGATTTAAGACTTGAGATATCTAATCCATCACACTGACAGCATCGGTTTTAGAGCCTTCCTTTGTTGATGATGTGTTCAAGGACATTCCCATTTCTGAGATTCTCCTCAGCTGGTAAAATTCTCTATATCTCCATAACTTGTGCACGTTAAGATCTGCGATATGCAGAAATAGTGTAAAAGTAGGAACAGTTGTGAAACAGCAGTCCCTGCTTGCATCTGAATTACCACATGTAAGGCAGATAAAAAAAAAAACAAAAAAAAAGTAGACTAGTGTACATGTTCACAAGGATTAAGTACCCATCACTAGCATGTTTAAGGTAAATCTAGTGAGGCTATTGTGGTGTGTCTGTAATAAAAAGAACAAAAGAACACCCTATATATAGTAAAATGGTGAAATGGAGAAACCCAGTCCTAATCCCCCTTGAAGCTGTCAATTAAAAAAAACTTCAAAAACTTCCTTCTTCCTTCTCACCACGACACAGGAAGAGAATGGTTGCATATTTTGGCACGGATATCAAGTCTGTGAGCCAAATGATATTTTTGTGTGTTATGTATATGTAAGGAAGGAAAGATGGTCAAGAAATCTTTTCTTGTACTTTCCTGCTTCCTGCAAACAATCTCACCCACCTGGCAGCTGCCAAGTACAAATAATCTAATTTATTGTTGGACACTGAGAACCTCCGGAGTCGGCGTCTTGTTCAAAACGATCTTAGTAATAACTGTCTACAACCTACATTCTCCCCAGCTGAAGGAACTCAAACCAAGAAACTGTCAGTAACTTATCTTTAACTTCTATTGTGCTGTGATTTGTTCAAAGCCTTTTATCCTTTTATCGTTTACTCTTCACAGCGCTCACAAAAAGTCAAATCAAAATGTTTATTGAAAAAGAACATTGATCTTGAACCAGGAAGCCACAGTTGGATAAAAAGCTCCATCGATGGATCAGTGGATTCTATAATTTTCTATATTCCTTAAATCACTGTTCTAAGCTACAAGAACATGGTTTTTGCAGAAAAAGACAGTATTATCCTTTGTCTAATGAGTGGAAATCAGTGTGGATATGTCGTTGTCACAGACACAAAAGATGCCGTTCTGAGGCAGTGAAGACTTTGTCGCTTCAAGAAACACAGTAAATTTAATTTGTCTTTGACACATTCAATGACCCTGCCATTATCCTGAATGCTACCTCAAACATTTAAACGAAATCATTTCTAACGTTTTCAAGTAAATGCTTTAGGGATATAAAATGTGAAATTTTAAGGTAGTTTCTTAAATCAACTATGTATATTTGATACATTTTACATATGTGTTCAGAGGAAAATAAAAATACACAAAAGGACATATCGAGGCACTAAATCAAACACAGTAACCTTCTCCCATGAAAGGATCTTTTAACAACTCAATTTACCTGCAAAGGTTGGCAGGTCAGCCCTGGCTCAGACTCGGTGCAGGCTGCAGAGTCTGTGTGACCGAACAAGAGGAAGAAGACAAGAAAAATGCATATAAATAAGAAAAAAATGAAAGGAGGAAAGATAAGGCTACGAAAAAGGGCAAAACAATGAGGTATTCATTAAAACTCCATTCCTATGTGCAATTCATCTAGGGGTTAATTGCCTTTCAAAAACCGAACCGCACCTTTTACCATAAAAGGACAAACTGTGTATTACGGATGGCACAAAGTTGAGGGAGGGGCATAAGGGTTAAATACCACGCATGGTTAAGGTGGCATTAATGACCACATTCTCACACTTTCATTTGTTGATGTGATTCATTTTTCTCTGCCTGCATGAGCAGCCTGCAGAAAGAGAGGAATGGGGGATTACTGAGCTCGCTTCATGGCCTCAAAACGGTCTTACACCTGGCCATAGAAGGACCTTGAGGAGGAGAGGATTTCACACGCATGCGCACACAGACCCACACACACACAGACCCACACACACATACACAGACCCACACACACACAGACAGACCTAGACACAATCTTTAGAAGCCCAGGGCCACAACAACCATAGAAGGCAGGGGTCTATTTCCAAGGGCCTCAGAGTATGTGTGTATCCTTAGGCTAAGTGTGTGTGTGTGTGTGTGTGTGTGGGTCTGTGTGTGTGTGGGTCTGTGTGTGTGTGGGTCTGTGTGTGTGTGGGTCTGTGTGTGTGTCTGTGTGTGTACACAATGTACTGGTGCTTCAAGGGTGGCTGAGTGCCCTGTGACTTCCATGGATTACAAGGGATAATCCACTGTCTCACTCACACACAAATCAACACTCAAAGACAACAACTAAGTCTATAATCTCTTCTTCACCTGTGGGGTTTATCTTGTAAGGTACTTTGTAAGAGAGTGAAACCTGCAACTTGGTGCAGCACCTCCACAGGTGCATTACTAGGTCTTGACTTGTTGGTCTGACACTAAAAGCTGTGTCCCTGAGTGTCACAATAGAGACTTAACAGAGTGGCTGGGACTCCATTATTAACAAAGCCAGTTTTCGCTTTCACTTCTGATTGTAGCCTCAATACAGAGTTTAGGATAGCAACCATGTTTAGACCAGTAAACATCAACAAAGACAAAACTAACTTAAAAGTGAATCTTTTGAATGCATGCATGCATGCATGCCTTTCAGATGATCTGTTACAACGCTATAGAGGTAGCTGGAGTGATCTATTTATAGGTTATCCAGAAAAAGTAATAAAAAGGTCCCTAAATTTCCCTTAAATGTTTTTTTTTTTTTACAGATACCAAGTAAGTTCTATGAAAAAAGCTGGTTTCAATTAAGATTCCATAACCATTACTTTTTGGAAATGCACTGACAGTTTAAACATTCAAACTACTATTCCCACCTCATGGGTCTACTTTCCTGTAAGAGGACACATGATGCATTAGCTCATCATGCTGCATGAGGCTAACTCAAGGCGTATTTATTTCACTAATCCTACTGAGTGGGATCGAGAGCTAAAACAGGGTGAGCAGGGGTCAAGCCAGGGCTAGAAAAATATTAAACTACATTTAGCCCTATTTGGCTGAGCTTCAGTTCAGTTCAGTTTAGCCTTTGGCTAATAGTGGTGTATATTTGATCTTAAAAGCTCAAGAAAGACTTCTACAAATTCTCAACTTTCCCTAAAATGACTCAGAACATTTAATCTGTTGAAAGCCAGTTGAAAATTAAAAATCTACACTGAAGTGTAAGTAGAAAAGCATTTAGTTATTCTCTACTAAAAAGGTGAAACGCAGTGTATTCTATTAAACTTGATTAAATACCAACATTTTCTCTCATATATCAAGTTATATACAAAGTAATATTTTCTGCCAAGTATTAAGCAGTTGAGAAATCCAGCTTCATGGTCTCCCTCACCTTGACCCTCTTCTGCTGCACCCTGCCCGGGCTTGGCCTCCACACAGAGAGGAGTGAATTTCTCCCTCACTTCTCCCTCTCCTGCTGTATCCACCACCGTCCACTTCTCCTCCCCGTCCTCCTCTTCTCCTCTGTCTGTTAATTTATCTGCCGTCTCCTCAGATCTGCCGTTTGCTTGTCCCTGTTGTGCTCTGCAATACTTCTCCGCTATCTCGTTCTTCAAGAAGTCTTGGAGGGCGAATTCCTCATCCCAATCCAAGTCTTCTCCAGGCTAAACACACAAAGACAGACAGGAAATGGCAAAGTTATCGTAAAGGTAAGATGGGAAGAATGAGCAGCCAACGTGGATGAAAAGAACACTGCAACAAAAAAAACAAAATAATAATCTTTCCAAATCAATGTGTATGTTAATTTTAGCACAATGTGTTTTCCATAATCTAGTGTTATACTTATATCTTGGTTACTGTATGCAAATCCATCTACCTCAGCACCAAGCTCATTATGTTTTGCAGTAAAAAAAAAAAACAATGGTGTTGTAATGGAAATGTTCGAGTGTGCATCAGTGCATTTTGTGGGAGAAGCAGTGCGTAGGTGTGTGGTGCTCGCATCTGATTCTGTGTGTGAGGGCGCAAATGTCTACTTCAGCCGCCAACTCACACTCACCCTCTTCTACCAGATACTCCATCTGTCTGAACACGCTAAGAGTTCTGTCACTCTGAAAGCATAGCATCTGAATTTGATGTTGCATAAAAGCATAAAAGCCATATAAATTACCTTCTGCAAAAAACAAAAATATTCGGAACCTACTGTGACTTTAATGGCAGTGAACATTTAAACACTATTGTGACCACCTAAAATGTGTATATTACGTTACATTACTAAGCTGGACTACATCCTGCCATCTCTCTGACCTCTTCCTCTGGTGCAGGCGTCTGACACGAGGCCTCTCTGCTGTCCTGAGGAGTCCTGAGCTGCTCTAGCTCCTCACACAGCTGCCGCTTCTGGTTCTCCTGCTCCTGCACCCTGCATGGAACACCACAAAATTAATAAATACAGGTCTTTTTTTCTCTCCAAGAAAAAAAAACTAGGAGAAAGAAAGTATCAAAGCATTATTAGCTGTCTGTCACAGGCAAAAGAGAAAGCTCCTAGAAGACAGTACAGTGGACATACTGTACCCAATCCGCAGGCCCATGCAGTGTCCCATTCTGTTGCCCAGGGTGACCAGCGCCAGTTCTCCGACTGGCCCAGTAACAGTTCCTTCACTTCACAGTTTCTTAATTCAAGTCCCAGCCAGACTCTCTAATCTCAGACAACACACAGAACCTCAAATCTGTCTAACAACAAAGCCTTGATCATAGCACTGAGTTATAGGCCAGCGTTACTATGAAAAGGCTGTATAAATCAGCACTCCTGAGCAGGAGGGAGAGCTATACCTACAATGAGATCTCTTCAATTTTCTTTTCTGCCAAACAATACTAAAGTTCCTCAGTTCACCCTGGCAACTGAGCTCCAGTAATTCCCAGCTGGACAGTCTGACCAGTTCTCCTTGCCTGGTCTGATGCTGTACCACACTAGCTGTGTTTTATATCTGGGGGGGGATGGCCGTATCCATACACACACACACAAAACACACACTGAGGCAGACCATCAGACATTGTCAGACTCAAGTCCAGAGTTGGCTCAGATCCTGGACTAGTGAGGCGGACCCTTTGAGGTCACTGAGGTCAGGATGACTGACAGGTCTTCTGCCAGTCAGCACCACTGACTAGCCAACTGAGAGAAAACCCTCGATACCAACAGCGGAGACATTCGGGACCTCTAGTCAGAGAAGAGAGTTTGCTTTTTTTATGCTAAGTTGTACAGATTTATCTTAAGAGGCTGAGTGTGGTTGTGTTAAATCTTTTTGTTTCATCCCACTCACATGCGTGAAGTTCTACTTCAATTCATCAAGGTTGCCTTTAAGATAAACTCAGGATACTACCTAATAAGCTTTCAGTGACAGCTAAAGGCTTGTACAGAAGGTCGGCTAAGCTATCCAGCTAACCATGATAGCTCAATATGTAATGAATGCAGTTTTTATATAGTAAGTGCACTGCTTGACTTCATCAGCTTGAGGCTCTCTCTCTAGCATCTTCCAAAATGACTACAGTCTTACCTTAATTAGCCATAAAATGAACTCTCTAACTCCACCTACTAGGGTTTATTCAGCCAATGAGAACCTTGCTTCTCCTCAAAGAAATATTTCTCAATTACGCTCAAGCTGTCTTTAAATAGAACAGAAGCTTCCACTTCCATCTTTCAGTTCTTAGACCAGCTTCTCAAACACAACATCACTGACTTTAGCATTCAGCAGCTCCCAGATTTCAATCTGTCCACCATTTTTCACATACATACGCACATGCACAAGGAGTACAGACACAAAGAACTTCTCACCTGACTGAAAGATGCAGGATCTCTGTGCGGGACCTCCTCATGTTACTGGCCATTTTGATCAACTCCTTCTCCAGTGAGTCGGTATACTGGGCAAGCTGGTCCAGACTGAGGGCCCAGTCAGCCCTCCTTGCATCCAGCTCAGCCTGCACCGTCTGCGGGACGACAAGGCCAAAATTTCAGTCTCTCACTATGGTGAAAGGCCTCAGACTGGGTGTCTTTAATACCTCCAGAAAAGTTCTGACACCTAACTAGCACAAAATTTTTCCATGTCACAGACACTGAAGAAACAAGAGAAGACTGACTTCTATTGGCAAAGTGCTACTGCACTAATGATCTCGTTCTCATTTGGTATGTTTACTGCTGTATGGCAGTACGTGGCTAATGAATGCACAGTGGCAACAATGCAGGAGGAGGGGGAAAGAGAAAAGAGAGAGAGCGAGAGGGAGGGAGGGAGAGAGAGATGGAGAGATACACATTATCAAAGTGAGGGAGGAGGGGAGTGGGTTGTGTTTCACGGTACAACACACTGACTAAACAGCACTGCTTGGATGGGGCCTGGTGGAGAGTTATATAAGTGAGAGATCTCCAGAGAGGAAAGATAGTGGGTGGGAAAGAGAGAAAGTGTAGATAGGCAGTGATAGATAGGGAAAGGGAGAGAATGAAGCAGGTGGAGGGAAAGAGACAAAGCACACATTACATACATTCCTGATTTATATAAAACATTTAACCTATCTCATATGCATATGGAACATAAAGTCAGTAACGTGTGAGTACTTTTCTTATTCCGAGTGTTGCAGGTTGGCTCACACTGAACCTAAAGCCTGAATGTGAGCGTTTCTGACCTGAAGACTGCCGTCTACGTCGCCCCCCGGCTGTGTGAGGTCATCCAGCAAGCCTCGAACTGTAAACAGCACTGACTCTGTTTCTTCTCTGAAATTCCCTTTCTGAGAAACACAAAGAGTGAACATGTTGTTAGGTCAAAACAATCAATAATTACTCAAGACTCAAGATTTTCACGTGAAGACCATTTATTAATTATTTGTAAATCAATGGGTCAATGACATGACATGCATATTTTTGTGTCCGAATGCAGTATTTCCTTTTAAAACAATTGAATCAATTCATGACATGTATCATTTTATTCAATAAAACCTATTTAAATGCCCTATTTACATTTTTTTCTTTTTTATGTTTTGCATCTCAAATCCCCAAAATGTCAAACAACTGTGCAAATGAACAGACTAAGAAAGCTATTAAAAATGGTATTTTAGTGATAATATATTAAAAATAAAGTTCTATGGCATGATTTTATTAAATAGTCTGATTTTAAATTAACTAGATTTCACAGATACCAAAAGTTTTAAATCTGTTGAGATATTTGACTTTTTTTCCAGCAATTGCGTTCTCAAATGTCAAGGTGGTGCATAAACAGGGACATTTATTTTTTAAGTGAAAAGGTAATAACAACAAAAAGATACTGCATTATCCACCCAATGACTTTCATGGACTAAAATAAAAAGGTGTGTAGATCTCTTTCAAATAATGATAAAAATGGCTACTTAAAATTCAAAGGTAAGGTTGGTACACTTTGCACGTCATGTGGTACAACCAATATAAAAGTAGAAAAATGTTATTTTAACATAACATTCTTTGTTTTATCTTAACATTATATGTATTAACTTGCTATCAAAGGCAAAAGTCAGTCTATTTGCTTTTGCCTTTCATTGTTTAATTTGAAAAGAAGTCACAACCTGTAAGTCAGGTGGTGCAACTGTAAGAAATGTCACTATAAGGCTTGAAATAACATTTATAAATATTGTTTATGTTAAATAGTGTAATTCATAACAATATTTATATTATTTATAACATTAGTAATAAACAATGTGAATTGCTATTTAATGAATGAGACCTGTTTCAGCACATTATTGCACACGCCTTATTTGTCATTGATTCTTTATTCATATTCTTAACCTTGTTTATACACTGCTCACTTTTGGCTAAGGAGCATCTTATCCAGAGTTGTTCAAACTGTCACTTGTCTCACAAAACCTTCATTTAGTTAATGTTCGATCTCATCAGGTGGCATAGTAATTTTCTAGTATATGGATAAGATGTTAAAGATCACAGATGTCATCCGATTGTAATGGAACCAGCTGTTTTCAGAAGATAGTTATTTGTTGAACTGAGTGAACTGAGCCACTTCTCCCATAGGACTCCATTCAAACAGAAGAGCCTTTGCTCTCCCTTCTAAGACCCCAAGGCTGTGATGTGTTCACATGGCTCATGGTTTTAATATCACACACATTTAGACAAGTCAGAAGACAGTTTGTATAGACTAGACAACTCTGTCACTGTGAACTGATGCACACAAAGTGTTAGTTCAACAAAGAAAATGAAGGCCTGAGATGAATACAACGAGGAGGACAAAGTAAGAATCTATGAGGAGGAAGACCCAGTGACTCTTTTTCAGACCACGGACACTCCCCACCCTCTGAAAACACTGAACAAAGCTCAGGAAGACCTTGAGCAGCAGACCCACATCACCAGACAGCTTCAGGGAAGATTAGAGGATCTCTAGAAGGAGAATGTCACCCTCTACCATGTGACAGACGCGTTACAATCAGAAGTCAACAGGCAGAAAGACCTGAGATGAAAGGAGGAGGCAAAGAAACAACAGGCCTCCGTTCTCAGACAGACAGGAAATGCTACACATGATAAGGAAACACTCATGGCTGCTCTAAAAAAAAAACACACAAGCAAGAGCTCAATGAGGCTCATTTCCAGTGGTGAAAAGTGGGGAGGGAAGCCACTTAATTAAAAAGAGTAAAATTGAAGCCCTCGAGAACAGTCTGAGGATAACTGACAACCGCCTGAAATTAAGCTGAAAAGAAATGGGAGGAAGAGAGGTCACAGCTCCTGAAACAATTCAAGTAAGTTAAGACCTCCCATTAGGTCGAGCTTAATGAGCAGTGGACGAAAGCTGAGCAGAAGCTTCATAACTGCCATGTCCAGTGGCAGGAGTGGAGAAAAACAAGAAGCTCCCTGCTTGAAAAGATGTAGAAGAAGATCGAAATGCTCAAGGCAGCTCTGAACACTGCCAATGAGCAGCTGAAGCTCACCTCAGACGCCTGGAAAGAGGAGAAGTCGCTCCTCCTCGAAGACTTCAAAAGAGCTAGGATTTCCCATCAGGTCAAGTTTCAAGAGCAGCAACAAGACAAAGACACACTCATAGCTCTGGAGATGGCCGAAGACCAGCTGAAGCTCACCTCAGACTCCTGGCAAGAGGAGATAACACAGCTCCTCCATGACTTTGAAAGCCTTAAGACTGCACATCAGCTGGGAACTTCCGGTGACGTCACCATCCTCAATGGCAGCTTAGACCGATAGCTCTCTGGAGATTTTTACTAAATCGCCCCGTAAAAGTGTCAGACTTTCTTATTTTCTCAGTAATAGTTAAGGGATAAACGGGGTGAACATGGGGAGAAGAGATGGACGACAAAAAGGCCGGACTGAAGAAAGACCAAGCCAAGAAAACGCAGCAGGTACCTCAGAGGCTAACGAAGAAGCTAACGCTAGTGCTGCCGCTAAGGAGGACTCGAGTCTCCCGGCTAAAACGTTGGTGACTGTGCTGGAGGAATTACGAGAAGATAATGGAGGCAGAAACTCGAATAGAAAAGGCTGAAGACCGGGTCCAAAATGTGGAGCAAGTGCTAACCAAGATGATAAAAGTTATGAGCGAGCAGGAAAGTACAGTACTCGACCAAGGAAGCAGATCACGTAGGCTGAATTTAAGACTATATAATGTCCCCGAAGCCGCTGAAAATGGATCATTGATGGTAAATTTTGTGTAGAAACTACTTTGGGACATTCCCCAGACCACAAGCCTAGGCATCAAGAGAATGCACAGGGAGCTGGGACCTAAACCATTGGGAAGCGGAGAAGAAAAACCACGCTCAATAATAATTGGATTTACACTTTTCACAACCAAAGTAGTAGTTCTGCGTAAAGCATGGACTACAAAGATGGTGCTCTGGGAAGGAAGGAGAATCTATTTTGACCAGGACGATCCCCTGGCTATTTTGCGTAAGGAGTATGCTGAAGTGAAAAAGCTGAAGC
>JAPQRN010000026.1:22109949-22122690 GCA_037367275.1 Coranthus polyacanthus
CATCTGTAAGTTCACATAGTGCGGCAAGACTCTCACGCATGACCCAAGCATTTCTGAGTGCAACTGTCTGTGTGTGTCTGTGTCTGTGTGTGTGTGTGTCTGTGTGTCTGTGTGTGTGTGTGTGTCTGTGTCTGTGTGTGTCTGTGTCTGTGTGTGTGTCTGTGTGTCTGTGTGTCTGTGTGTCTGTGTCTGTGTGTGTCTGTGTGTACCTCGGCGCTGGGTGTCACAGGCATGGAAGATGGTATCAAGCAAATTCTCTTCACAGATGAGACTGATTTCTGCCATATTTCCCCTTCTGTTGTCTGATATCAGTGAGGTTCCTGAATAATATAAACACGCGCACGCGCGCACACACACACACACACACACACACACAAAAAACACAGACTGTATTGAGTTGTGTAGCAGGAAAAAAAAAGCACATGATACAATTCCCTTTAGGCAAAGTAACAACTGTAACAAAATGATGACCAGACACACAATCCACTACAAAGTCACATACGGGCATTCGGTTTGAAGCTACAACAAAGACTTGAAGTATTGATTATTGATTCAATATTTTGTATACTGTCTGGTAACTTATAAAACATCAAAATCATGACCAGTAAGGCTATTACCTACCAGAAGAATCCATAGCAAGTCTTTTTAAATTAAATTTTTGCAACTATCTACTAAAACTGATAATTATAAACAAATATTTCTAAGTTGTACTTAAATTATACTTTACATATCCTTGGTCCATGGTTCGATTTAACTGATATGGGGCTTCTGGCAAAAAATAAGCTGCTGCTTTTAAAATTTTGCCCAAAAAAACAAGGATTTTGTATTCTTCAGATTTACACTGCGATAGAATAAAGTAGTTTCAATTTGAAAAAAGCTATCAATTCTATTAAATAATAATTTAATAAGGCCAAAATACACCACATTAGTAGCAAAGCATTCTTCCTAGGAGCAAAATAATGTAATAAAGATTCAATCAGAAATTGGATGACGTTGCTACAAAATAATGCACTTCCTGATCACAGCAGATACTTGGCTACCATAACCTGAATTCATGCACATCCCCGCTGGCCTGCAGCCACTCCTCCCTACCTCCATCTCCCATGGACAGTCTTTTGACAACCAGAGCTGGGTAGGGAAGCTCACACTCAGATGAGTTCCCGGTGTCCACAGAGCAGAAGTTAAGGTTGTAGGAGAGGGTGCTTTGACTCGGCGTGAAGGTCCGAGACAGTGGTGGGCTCCTGCTCCTGTTCGCCCTCTCCATTTCTGATTTCTCCAATTGGGGTCCACGTGTAAATGTAAAATAAGGGGAGTCACTGGAATTGCCTGTGGGCGTAGAACAATATCTTTGCCATGTTTTAACTTGTCTTAAATCACTCCCATCAGCCCCTCTCCTCTCTCCCAGTGTACTAGTGATGGTGTATGTGACATTGTTTTGCGTCGAGAGGTTGTAGGCTGGGGTGGAGGGAGTGGAAAGGGGAGCAGAGGGACCCATGTTGTTCCTCTGAGAAGCTGCAGAGCTCGGCATTCCCATCCCTCTTGCCTTCTCTTTCCCCTTCCCCTTCCCCTTCTGCTTCTCCTTCTCCTTCTCCTGGTCGTCCTTGTCTCTGTGGAGGGCCCCTTTCTTCAGGATGGCTTCCAGGTTGTGCCTCAGACCACACTGGGGGCTGTCGTAATTGCTGGAGGAGAGCTTGGGAATCTGGAATGGTGAATTGGGCTCTCGGTCACCGCGCCACTGAATGGTCTGCAGTTTGCGGCAGATGCTGTCCACAGGGTTGTGGCGACGTGTTGGCTGGGGCGTACAGTAATCCATGCTGCTGTTGGCAGTGATGAAGTGCTGTCTTCCTGGCTAGAGGAGGGGGTGAATTCTGAGAAAAGGATAAACAAAATCAGTTTATCCGCACGTAAGGTTAATAAAATTGAGATCCAAGAGTATAACCAAAAGGCTTTGGTTATTCTACTAGAAATTTTTTAACACAGCACAGCACATACACTCGATAAGTGACAAATTCAGGCTGCAAATGACTTTCCTTGGTTGAACTGCTGCATAAGATCCAGAAAAGGAGCAGACAGAGCCGAAGAGAGCAAGTACAAGAGTAGGCGAACAGATACAGAAGAAGTGGAAATGACTTTCTATCCATACTGAAGTCTTAAAATGTAACCCAGCATTGAGTAAAGGTAGCATTGTTAATGACTGTTCAAACAAGAATAAGTCCACATGATTCCATGTGAAATTTTTAAGATGGACCAAATGTGTCAAAGAGACGCCTGAAGCCCCAGGTGTGCAAATGAGCTAATTAGCTACCGGTTCTTGAAGTTTGTCAAGCAACTGTGATCCATAGTACTACTTACTGTACTAAATATACTCATTTTCTTTACAATCTCCTAAACTGCTTATGATTAGCAATCCGTACAGCCAAATAAAAACAGTAAAACGCAGTTATTTTACAAATGTTTACCAAATAAGTTCATTGCAGCATTTTAAAATAGGAAAAAAAGCTACCACAGCAACAATTCAGAAATGCCATGTCCCCCCCCCCACCCCCCACTGTCGACTCTGACAGATATACGTCCATACAAACATGCACCTGACAAAGCAAAAACAAATATCATCTCTGTTCATCTGTCGATTAAGTCTTTAATTATCGCTTGGGGAAATGTATGGGATAGATATTGTCGTTACCTCGTCAGGCTTGTAAAAGCAAAGTAGTCCGCGACGAAATGTTTGGCAAATTGTCCAAACGCACGCAGAGCACGCGCACAGGTAGTTTGTAGCAAAGCGCCTCGAGACCGAAAGAGTTAAAAAAAAAAAAAACACGGCGGGTGCTCACGAGCCTACAGACGAGCCAGCAGCCCCTCCCCGTGGCCTACAGGGGGCACAGCAACAGCTCCGAAAGTACATCCGCACGAATATATCAGGTTGAGAGATTTGGATTTGTATTATTTTATTTTTTTTTTTAGGAACTCATATTAACAGTGTTGTGTTGTTCGTACAGCTCCCCTCATACTCCAGTCGACTACTGCCGGGCTCACTGTCGCATTTCCAAGTTGTTCAAATATTACTTCGGTTAATTAGTTTGGTGTCATTTCAACACAATAATAGAACTGGCTTCAACCTGAACGAACCCTAAGCGGTTTAGCAGAAAGAACGTGAAGGTGAACAGTGGGTTATGTTTCCATCTTTCCATCACAGCAGCCTTTCAATCAGACGTCTCTCCTGCTCTGAAGGTAACTGTCCCATGTTTTATTCTACAATAACGAACAGGCCTACTGTCCTACGGTGAAATGAAAATGTAAATGTGACTAGATTCAAATAGATGTTTAACCAGCATGTAATGTATGTGCACTGTCATTTATGGGTTTTTTTTTTTTGGTTTTTTTTGAGGGCCAATAATGTACAGTGACTCTGTTAATATCTCGACCAAGCAGAGTTTTGACATGAATGTTTTGCCTCTGAAATATACCCCGAAAAAGCATCTTTAAGATAGGATTTGCCTCTGCAGTAATTTGATGGTAGGTTTGTTGTTTTTCATTATTAGAAATGTAATACTGCTAACACACTTTTTTAAAATTTAAAATGTGTTTTTGCACATAGGTGCACATATGGAGTCTGTAAACGGTTTGTAACACTGTTTAACTTATGTCTTCAGGTAATAACCGACCTTGCCAATGGCTGACAGCGCTTTTACAAGCTTCAAGGTACAGACACTAGTCATTCTTATGTGTTGGGACTGTTTCTGAGTGGATGGTGCACGAATCTTCAAAGCGTGTTGGTTGAAGCAATGGTTGAGTTATAAAACGTGTTGTCCTCTTTACAATGGTTTAACAGCACCTACCCTCAGTCGCTGCTCCAGCTGCAGCATCTTGATGATTCCTTGATTTCACAAAACTTAAAAATCCCCCCTGTGGCTCCACATTCAGGATATCCCACCACTGCTCTTTGTCCTCATGTCGCCAGTGGCAGGACTGAAACACCTCAGGGACGACGGTCATTCAACGGTGCTGTCGTTGCGTTGACAAACACATAAAAAATATGATATTCAAATAGATATTCCAAAATAGATATTCCAGCTCCTGGATAACTCAACTTCCTGTCAGTGAGTTCAAGCTTTTTCTAAGGCTTTTGAGTTAGCCCCCCCTCCCCATGTTTGGGGGCCCAGGCGTCACTATCCGTGTCCACTGTTGTGCTTGTCCTCCTCTTCCTCCTGGTGCAGCCCGCTCAGCAGAATCCACTTTCTCAGCTCACGCTAAGTAGCTGGGGCTTTGGCTGTTTTCTGACCCTGAATGACTGAGCGGCAGGCAGCAGGCTCAGGTGGAGATTAAGGGGGACATGTGCAGACAGACACACACACAAATTAGTTCATTACTAATTATTATTTACATTATCAGTTAGTCAGATGCTGTCCATCTATGGTATATAGGAATGGGCTGAAACTTGTCTTACAGTGGGACTGCTTGTTTCATAAGGCCTGTGCTCCCCTCACTGATCAGAGGACGCTGGATGGACAACATCATTCATATTTATAGCCATTTAATCCCAGACAGTCACTGGCTGGATGGTGTGGGAACTGAAGATGCACGATACAGAGAAGGATTATGGCTCCTTCTCAGTAGACAGTTACACTAGCATGCCTATTGTGTTACTGGATTATCTTTAAAAATATCCAGTTGCAGTCTTAAGATGGTATAATATAATGAGAAGATGA
Organism: Coranthus polyacanthus; assembly: GCA_037367275.1. Classification (NCBI taxonomy): domain Eukaryota; kingdom Metazoa; phylum Chordata; class Actinopteri; order Kurtiformes; family Apogonidae; genus Coranthus; species Coranthus polyacanthus. The sequence continues at coordinate 22,114,656 of JAPQRN010000026.1, forward strand.
TAGAATAGAAAGGATTTGTAGATGAACTGTATTGCATAAGAGCAAAAAGCAAAATCAAGTAAAACAGTGAGTATTTGTGTACCTGGTTGTTTGATGCAACATTAAGGAGACAAAAAATACCAATGCAAAAAAAAAGATGCATTAGAAATTTCTCCATTTCACACCACATTCGTACAGTCCTGTAAGGCACTTGCTTTCCACTTTCCACTTCAGTAATCTGGGATTATGGTGCAAGCAACCTTCTGCACTAGTACAGACAAGATAAAGGACCAGTCTAATCCCAGCCAACTGGAACAGAGACCTGGCTGAGTCGTGAGCCCGCAAGGATATCTTTTAAAAGAAGCATTACATCACGTCTCAGTCCCGCAATAATTTTCCTTCCTGCCCAAAGTTATTGATAAATATGACACATATTGTATATTTTAACCTACTGAAGCACCACAAAGGTGAAACAGACACAACGTACATTTTGACAGCGCTTGACTCAGATTTAAGCTCCTTTGATGCAAGCGTGTCCTTTAACAACATACCAAAGATGATGACATTTGCTCCATGAATGAACAGATTCTTCTGTTGACTGTTTATATTTCTTATGAAATGTCACTATGTTTTGTGTTTGCACCAGGCAGAGGACTTGGTTATCCAGCTGTCTCCAACACTGAAGACCAAACCAGGTGTGTGTTCCTTTGGGATGGACTTCACCGACCACATGCTGACCATAGAGTGGAGTGTTACTGAGGGCTGGCAGGCTCCGCTCATTAAGCCCTTTGGAAATCTGTCACTCCACCCAGCCTGCTCATCACTGCACTATGCCATTGAGGTACAACGGGAATAAATTAGCCATTTAAAAGCCCGTTGCTGTATTTTAGTATTATTTAATGTATATAAAATGTCTTATTTATCATGTTCCTCACCAGGTGTTTGAAGGGTTGAAGGTGTATCGTGGGGATGACAACCGACTGCGACTCTTTAGGCCGATGCTCAACATGAACCGCATGGCCAGCTCTGCTAGGAAAGCTTGTCTACCTGTAAGACAGATGTGAAGGAAAAGATGGCACTGATGATTACTGTTTGGATTCCACACCAAATCTATGTCCAGAAGTGCCTTTTACTGAAATTCACATCTAAGTTCTTCTCATATCTGAACTATCTTTCCCCTTATCTCTCTCTTTTTTTTATTAACCTCTCCCACCTCCAGGCCTTTGATCAGGCAGAGTTGCTGGAGTGCATCAGGAGACTTGTAGAAATTGATCAGGACTGGGTTCCCCACTCATCCAGTCTGTACATCAGACCAACGTTCATTAGTACTGAAGTAAGGAGGATCAATAGTACACTGCAGGATCAATGGTTCAAGCGGAATATTTATCCCTTTAACTAAATGAAACTTAACTTCCATATGTGTGTTTGTCTATGGAAGCAATCTCTGGGTGTAAAGAAGCCTGGCCATGCCTTACTGTATGTAATCATGTGTCTGTCTGGCACTTACTTCAACACCAACGCTGCCTCCTTGTGGGCCAACCCAAAATATGTACGAGCCTGGAAAGGAGGAAGTGGAGACTGCAAGATGGGAGGGTGGGGAGACACATGCTGTATTTACATATACATCTGTGGTTTGTTTTCATTGGATTTTTGTTGCCTCTAAAGTTGCTGGTCAAAGTTACCAATAACTGTTTTCTTTTCTCCAGAAACTACGGCTGTTCTCTGTTTGCCCTCGATGAAGCGGTGGATAACGGGTGTCAGCAGGTGTTGTGGCTGTATGGAGATGACCACCAGATCACTGAGGCAGGAACCATGAACGTCTTCCTCTTCTGGATCGATGAGGATGGAGGTCAGTGGCGTTTTGGGACCCAAAACAACGGAAGATGTAGAACTGATTTAGCAGCGGGGTGAGAGATTAAAAGCATCAATGGTTTAACTTACATTTTCAGCACACAAGCAGAAAAGTCACTGTGGTTTGGATAAAAAAAAAGTTTGACAAATGTGCCCTCTATTGGCAGAATAATGCTAATACAACATCATGGCACACAGAGTCTTCAGTAATGATCTTTTTCTATACAGAGGAAGAACTTGCTACTCCACCTCTGGACAGTATCATTCTCCCAGGTGTAACCCGACAGAGCATCCTAGACATAACCAGAACATGGGTGAGAAAGAAAGACACACACACACGTAGAATAAATAACATTAGATGAAGTTCAAAGAAGTTATTTTTGCACGCTCTCTGTGTTTGCTTGACGGTACCTCAAGAGAGCTGTTGAAAGTTGTTTCCGTCACTCAGACATCAACATGAGTAGACAAACAGACTGCTTTCTAATCTAATATTCATCTTTGCTTCTGATGTTCAGAACTAAAGCCCTACTTTTCCCTTCAAAGGTCAACATGGTGTAAATTAAGCATTACGTATCCTCTTGCTTCTGCCAGGGCGAGTTTAAAGTATCGGAGCGCTGCCTGACCATGAGCCAGCTGTGCTCTGCTCTGAAGCAGCAGCGTGTCAAAGAGATGTTCGGCTCTGGCACCGCATGTATGATCTGCCCTATAAGGCACATTGCATACAAGGGAGAGGTGAGAAATTGTGTGAAACTATGTTTAAATGTATTTGTATGAAAATTGCTCACGATGTCAGTCTCAAAGTCGAAATGTAGAGCAGCATCTACACCAGGTACTCCTTAAAAGATCTCCTTAAAAAATACGTAACTATAAGAATGACATCTTTTGTGGCTTTATAATATGACATTGTCACATGTTAACGTAATACACTGTGCTCATATGTCACATTGTAAAAAGTGCATTCACAGAACTGATTAAGACTGTTTGTTTTTGTGTGTTTATTCAACTAGGACCTGAGCATTCCCCACTCAGATGAAAACTCACAGTTGACTTCACGATTAACAGAGGAACTCACAGACATTCAGGTTGGTGCATCCACAAACAGACACATATGTCTGTGCACACAGACAGACACGATTAACACATCCAACAGATGTTTCTATTAACTCGGTAACAGCTGGTTTGAACGTCTGTGTTCTTCACACTCCTGTCACCTTCAGGACTCTGTTTTCATGTGGTAAAAGGTTACTTTCACTGTGGTTAAACCTCCAGTGAGCAAATACATGGGGATGATGGGAAAAGGCAGCACTGTAAACAAGTCACACGAGGAGTCACACAAACGTGCAGTTTAAATGAAAAACATTTTTTCAGCTTGGAGTTTTGTTAATGCTTCTCATTTTCTTTGTGTTAAAAAATCATATCAGCCTAATTATAGTTACTTACCAGCAATAAAAGAAAAGCATAGATTGTCCCATTAAATTGAATGTATGGTCAATAAAACATCAACAAATATTCACTCCAAATGTTAACTTATCCTGTGTCTCCAAGCGTGTTTTATGAGTGGAACTTATGTAACTCAAAGACATACAATTACCAATTACTTTTCTGAACAAACCCCAATGGTCCTTATTTATCGTACACACACTGAATGTATTTTCCTGCCTGTAAGTACATAATAAGTGCGATATCTAATTAGGTAATGAGTAATGATTGGGTAATATGGTACATGGCCAACAAACATGCCACCTCTCCAATCTGCACAGCACTGCAGGTTTAAATGGATTCATAATGTTCTTTGCTGAAGGCTTAATTTGTGTTAATGAGTGTGTTATGTATCACTGACTTTATGTTATTGTGTTGTCTAATGAGCCTATTATTAGTAGGCGCGGGGTTGAGTGTGCTCAGTTTTTTCTTCATGTACTGAGAAAGGCTCTTGTACAGTTCGGTTGAAATCACTGTCAAAAGGTCTCATTCAGTGCAGACTTCTGTCACTGAAAACTGCGAAACATGAATAACTGCAGCATGACAGTGTTACTTATTAACTTTTTTATTGGGCATGTTACATTTCAAAAGGATTGCGTGCGGCAGGAATTCCCCAAGTGTGGGTTGAGGCCCCCTGGTGGGCTGTGAAGGAACTGTAGGTGAGCAGAGAAAAGTGATTTACAACTGATAAATGAAAGTTTTTTTGTAATTACCATGAAATATCTAAATTTTAAAAAGTAACCAGAACAAATAAAAAAAACTGTTAAAGTATATGTTATCTCACCTGTTTTTGATCAGGAAAGTATCTCATATCTTATATCCATTGTCAGTTCTCCATCATTGAAAGAGTTAAAATGTAAATCTGGTCTTAATTTGGATTTCCAAAAGATTGAGTGGAAATGCCTCAAATATTACACAGCTATCATGTATTGAAATAATTTCTTCATGTCGATATTGGGTTGGTTATTGCAGAATTCTATTCATTACCATTGTATCAAACAGTGTCAAAGAGTTACAATTCACTATTTGCACCTAATTTCTCACATTTCCATTGTTATGGGTGTATGGAGTAATGTGATTCCTACAGAAACAGAAACAGTTGCATGCGTTTTGTCCATGATTGTCACAGTTCTTTGTCTCAACTACAGTAGAAGACTGAAGTGGAAACAGTCAGAAACACAACCTGCGTTTGCTGAATACTATATTACTTTTTCAAACTGACACTATACTTTAAAGGTTCGGATTTGCATTAGTGTCCTCTAAACACTCGCTGGTTGGTGTGGCTTATCTCTCCAAGTGAAGACTTTTTCCTCTTTTCTTTTTCTTTGTGTCGCTCTTCCTCTCTTTACTTTCGGTGCTCTATCTGTTTTTGCTTTTGTCTTTATGGTGAGTTTGGGGTCAGGTGATTAGCATATCTGCTCCCGTCATCGTTCCGGGTTCATGCGTATGTGTGATGTGTGTACCGCTTGTGTGTTTTGTGAATATGTTGAGCACATCTTTATATACGATAACATCTTCCTTTGCTGACAGTGCTTCAGAGGGAAGGCAGAGGAGAGAGACAGTTGCTAGCCTTATGGTTGAGCGTGGAGACTTGGAGATAGGGGCAAGACAAACTCCTGAATTCGCTCATTAAGCGCTCAGTAATTGCACAAACCCAATTATTGCCTCAGCCTTTTGTGATCTTCAAAGCCAAGATGCTGCAAATGAAGCCTCGAACAAGTGGGAGAGGAGGAGGAGGAGGAAGAAGATTTAGCGGGGGAAATGGGCGGCAGCAAAGCTTAATGAACAATAAAATCGACAAAACGCTGGAAAACGCTATGCTCCTTCCGCAGTGCTGTTAAATCTGTTGACATTTCATTTGGAGGCAAGCAGTACAGTGTTATCCTCCCCCTCGTACACCCCTCCTTCCGCCCTCTTGAAGACAACATTGTGCAACAAACAAACGAGTGGTCTGAGGCAGCAGATGAAAGATGGGTTTACTAAGTCGCCCTGCTGTTCCTCTTTCAAGTTAATTAGAAATCACATTCTTTTGTTTCCCCTTCGCAGGCGTTTATTTACTTTCTCACTTCGACCATTAGAACAAATTTGCAACATGAGACACAAATAATTGGATTTGTCTCCTCGGCTGTCACGGATTGGGGAATATTTTGTTTTGATTTTTATTATAGTTCCTTTGCTCGGTTGTGCTGTGTTCTGTTGGTGGCTGAGTTTGTAGATTTGCTTACGGATATTTGATTTCATTTTTTGATTTGTGTTTTGCTCGCAATTAAGCGGTGGCAAGCGAGAGAAGTTTAGCGCTTAGTGACATGAGTTTGAGCCCCAGAGGACCAAGATATTCTCCTGCAAAAAACCTTTTCATGACCTTTGTTCTCTTTACAGTATGGACGCACTCCCAGCGACTGGTCCTTCCCGGTGTAGGAGACGCAAGCAAACCTGTAACGCACACACATGCACAATGACCAGAGTGCACGCAGAAAAACATGCCATAATGCAATAACCAAAGACATATTGTGCAAAAACAGTGTATATGCAATATTTTTAGTCTAAATGCAATAAGCTCGGGAGCTAAAGCTGAAGCCGAAATGGTTCTGCGGCAAGTGTGTCATGCCACTGTACCTCCCTGTAAACTTAAATTAATCACAAACACCCAACTGTCCAGAGTAGTTAACAAAAGTAGGCTAATGTCTCATGCAATACTGCACAATAACTTACAGTAACTCAGCCACCATGACTTGCTCTGCTACTTCTCATCTTTTTCAAACAACATTCAGAATGAAGCTGTAAAGGAGCAAATCATACGTGAGATATTACATTCACACCATTTAAAAGACAAAGCAGCTTTAAGGGGACATTACCTCGTAGTTCTGGTATGAAAGATGATGACAGGATGTCAACGTTTTAAACATTTTAGAAAGGTGCTATATATGTTGAATTAAATCTATATTTTACTTTTAAACTGGTACTTTTATGCAACTTTCTTTCCTTTTCTGAAAATGTCTGGAGACTGCAGACATTATTTGAGAGTAGGTATATTTGTTTAAATCCATAGCCAGGGCATATCATGGCTACTACTGGACATGTAATATTTCTTAGTCCTGAAACTATGTCTGTGAAGAAAATATCATCATCTGTGATTTTGCAGAACAGAGAAACGGAGACTTTCATCAGTCAAAGGAGCACAAGGAATGAATATCTGAAGTTCACTCATTTTTAATTAATACTTTAGGACCCAGTTACCCCTATATACATGATAAAATCATTTCATCTGTGATGAGTACAAAATGTCTACTGATGTTGAAGTAATTCATCAAAGATTGTTAATAAAGTTTAATAATCTACAGTAACTTTACATCTTGCAGTACGTATAATGAAGAAATGTTAACTCTTGCAGTTTAGCTCAATAAATTTATATGAATCTTTCCTGTTTGTTTAATTTCTTTAAGGTTTTTTATTTATTTATGGCCCTTAAAGGTGACGTTGGTGTGGTGTAGTGTTTGTACTGTAGGATGGAGCATGGAGCCAGTTGTACATGAGAACTGACTACATGTCTTTTCCAATATTTCTCCAATAAGTTCTCATCAGTAACCCAAAGGAGATTTAATAACTAGACAATTCAGTGGAGAAAAGCTAAATTAGACCTCAAATGTAGTGAAGTAAATTCATTTTCAGATTCATTCTCTTAATGGTAAAGTATAAATATGCATCCATTTGCTGGCTTAGTATGTTTTAAAAACATGCACACAAACAAGGTCGACTAACACTTGACCTGCTGTTTAAGTGAGGTTTCAAAAAATCTCGGTTGCACTGAAATTTAATGCCGAATTTGTGGGTGTGTTCTTCTCTCTGTAAATATATAAATACATAAAAATGCCATACCAGTTTACACCACAACCTGACAGGCCGCTCTCTGTTGGTCACTGTTCTCTGGTCCAATCCAGTGGCTCTTAAACGTGGTAAGTGGAATAAGATTAGACTCTTGGACTGAAAGAGGAAATGCTGTATTCTCTGAAGAGTCAGAGCCAGGCTCTGCTGAGGAGCTTCCACAATCCTTAATGATGCTGTGGAGTGCAAGTGTTCCCTGCCACACACACACACACACACACACACACGTTCACACACACACACGTTCACACACACATAAAGGACCTGGAACAGAACCAAAGCCATCAGCATAATGGAGTCATAACAGAAAAGCCATCAAACTGCAGAGCACTTGGCTAAGCACACGCACGCGCATGTCCACATACACACACAGACCTAAGTGAGGATACACTGTATTAGTTTCAGATCAAAACTCAGGAGGTAAGTTGTGTCCACTACTAGACTTATTAATCAATCATCTGTGATCTGCCTTTGTCTGTGAGTGCATTGGACACACATTTGTGCGTGTTATGTGTGTGCGAGGAGTTGCCCAGTGGCGTGCTGGATGATTTTTGGCTCTTTATGTTGATGGCTCATTTTGGCAATAGCCTCTTCCTTGTGTGTAGTGGCACAGCTGGTGTAGAGCCCAGTGAGTGTGCATGTACGCACACAAGCACAAACGCATAACTCATAACTCATAAAATGCCAGACACTATCTAGCCTGTTTAATCTAGGCCACTGGTGACCACAATGTCTTACTCCAGGATATGAACACCTTTTCTTTTCTGTTCTTTTCTTTTCTTTTCTTTTCTTTTCTTTTCTTTTCTTTTCTTTTCTTTTCTTTTCTTTTCTTTTCTTTTCTTTT
>JAPQRN010000026.1:22122790-22164980 GCA_037367275.1 Coranthus polyacanthus
CCATACACCCCTCCCTCCCCCGCTCCATTCTGTATAAATGAAAATGCAAGGCTATATTTGGAGAGAGCTGATGTCACAAGTGGTTTGAGCAGAGAGCCTATAACTGTTCGAGTCAGTTTCTGTGACAGTCTGACAAACTGTGGACTGCTCCGGTGACAGACTGGGATCTACTGGATAAAACAACACAAAGTAAGTGACTCTGTCTTTTGTACCGGCTTGTGTGTCTTTGTATTGTGTCTGTAACGCTACTGGAGATGGGCAGGATGTTTTACAAACAAGTCATAGGGATGGTTTTCTTAAAGGGTTTTGTTTGTAACATTCTTTTACCATTTCAACCAGTATGACACTTTATTTGTTCTTTTCCAAATCAGCAGTAATACCTTTTCGACCAGAATGACGCTTCATTTTTGTCCAAATCATCAAGAATTTCTATTTAATTCGACATCGACAAAGTTCCGGTGATGCCGAATACGTACTGCATCACAAAGAAAATGATGCAAAGTGCATGTGGAGTTTTCTATTTAATATAATGACATGGCCATGAAAATGTTTGATTCTTTTCATTAAATTCATTCATTCATTATGCATATGTCAAAATAGTATTATCATTTTGAATCTGTTGAGTAAGGTGTCCAACAAGGAAATGTGAATAAATCTGAAATATTTCATTTGAGAAATATTTTCATTGAACCATTAATGACATTAATGAAAAGCATTAAATATGACAGAATTATACATTCTATATAAGAGAAGAATTGCACTCCTACGCACACTCAAACTGTTTCCCTAAAATGTTCACTCATTTAAAAATGCATACTTTTTTGTTTTGTCAGATTTTACATTTAACATTTGAGTTCCGTCTTTCCAGCTATTTGGAGGTTATGTTAAAATAATTCTAATTATTTTATTGACATTGGTGCCCTCCATGAATCAGCTTTGATGACTCTGTTCTGTTCATCCAGGTAATCACTCTGCAATATGTATCATCTGAAGGTGTCTGTGCTTCTCCTCGTGCTGCTTGTGTTGCTGCACTGCATCACTGCTGCCCCAAGCCACAGGTAAGTGCATTTACCAGGGTGCATTGTGCAGTAACCTGCCATATACAGAAGTCTTTTCGCATATCAGTCAAAAATGAAAGAAAACGTTTCCATTTCCGATTTCCGGTTGAAACAGAGACAAGTGGTTTAAGTTATCAGGGTTTACCAATATCTGAAATACTGACCGCATACTTCAGACGCCAGTAGCAGCTTGAATGTCTGTCGCATTAGCAGGGACGTTGCTCCAGGTTCAGGAGGCGAGCTACTGAATATCACGGAAATTGTGCTGTAAAGGGTGCTGCTGTGTGCAAGGAGCAGCAGGGCACAGATGCATAAATGTGAAAATGGAAACCTATTGTGCCATGCTGTGGAAATGTGTGTCATTGTGCAGCTTGTCAGAAGCTAAGTGGCCACTTTTTCGTCTTCCTCTTGGGACTGGTGAATGTTTTGAAGAGGTTATCATCAGCTATCAGTGTAAAGCGGTTTGGCCCTTTTCCCTTTGTGGTTCAGGTACTTCAGTCCCAGCTCATCCAGCGAGCAGGAAAGTGCTGTACTAGAGAGTGAAGGCTGGTTAGTTCCCGGGCTCGTTTCCAACCCCTTCCTCAGCCTCATGGGAACACGGCCGCAAAGGGAGCTCACAGCTTTGAACAGGTAACAGCGTTCACATGAAACATCAGCTGCATTTCAATACTGTCATGAAATATTAATTTTAGCTGTGTGTCGTCTTGTCATCACATCTCTACATTTCCTCCCAGCCACCACATACAGAAGAGGAAATGCAACACAGCCACCTGTGTCACCCAGAGGCTTGCGGATTTCCTGGTCCGCTCCAGTAACACTATCGGTACCGTGTACGCACCGACTAACGTGGGATCTGCCACTTACGGCAAGAGGGACCTACTGCAGCCTCCCAGCTACCTGCCTCTCTAGTACCCAGTGGGGAAACTGCACCAGCACTCCCGGTGCTCTGAAGATATTACAACAATTGTAAAAACGGTGTTAATAATTATGATACTGACAGTAATGGTGATGATTATGAACAAAGTGTTCTTCTTTATTTGCTAAACTTTATAAACAGTGCCTTTTGTTTAAACCATCAAAGTCAATGTACGTTTTTGTTGTTGTGTTGTGGCTTTGTTAGAGCTGTTCCATAACGGCATGATGTGAATATAAAAATACATCAACGTAATTAGTAACACAATGAATAAAAGAAAACAGATGTAAAGCCAGATTAAAACAAATGCCATCATCTATTTTGTTTACAATAAAATTGTGAAAATATATTTTCAAAAATTGTCATGTGTTTCAAGCCACATCATTGTATTTCAGTATTTCAGTTATTATTAACCTACTAACATTTACGTATATGATGAACATTCCTACAGAAGACACCCATTGAAACCATTTCACTTACTTTTCCCTGGTGTCATGATAAGCACACACAGGTTGTAATGTGTCTCCAGAGGTAAATAGATTCGACGGTAATAATAATTAGATGCTGCTACGTCGTGAACTGATAGTTTTCAACATTGCTGAAGCCAAAACAGTTAAGATATTTCTTCTTGTCTTTTTTAAATGAAATGCCTGAGGCTGTTCAGGCCCAGAAGACACTGATACAGTATTATATAGAAAAAAAATTACTCGTTGATTTGTTTTGTGTTTTTTTTTTTCATTTTGTAAAAACGTATTTAATGCATAGAACGCTCTTTAAATAATTCCTTAAATCCCAAATAGACACTTGTGGCACTTAACGTTGTATTTTAATGGATCAACACACATACATAATATCCAGGTTTTTAATACTTTTGTGGATACATATGAATATATAGGCTATTTGTAAAGGATAGTGTGAAAGCATATCCTTTACTGTGCACTAGAAAGAAGACTGTTTCAATTAGAGTTATGAATTAATCCTTTAATGTGTAAATTGTGACAGTTGACGTTTCAGGCAATTCTTTGTACTGACACGCATATATTTTTTTTTATTCATATTTTTCTAGTTAATTCATAAAAACGCTGCAAATATCATTGAATTCATTAACTGTGATCTGTAATAAAGTTTGACTGACTGATATGTTAGTATTCATGCATTGTATTGAGAATTGAATGTGTGTTTTGTGGCATTTAGTGAGCTTCAAAGTAAACTAAAATACCGGTACGCTTGATTATTTTCAAAAACAGCAGAGTTTTGAACAACAAATTGTGATTATACGTGTGCATTTAATAAAGTCATGTGTTGTCTTCCTGCAGGGGTTGTTCAGGGTAACGTAATGACAATCAAGAGGGGACATATGACGCACAGCATTAACCTGTGTTTGATTATCACTGACCTGATCATCTCAGACATGACATCAATACTCCCATGCATGGCTAACACCGGCATAAAAGGTTTTTCAAAAATAGAACAAGTGCCCGCTTTTGCTGATGAATCCAAAAACAATGCAGCCATTATCTGCCAAACAGCCTGATGGAGGACGGGATCATGTCAAGATCTGTCGATGACTTCATGTAAAATCATAAATGGCACTGTACTTCTGCTGTTGTCTGGTGGTGAGTTGTTTATCACTGCATTAATGACGGGTGATGGTTGTTTTCATGGAATTTCAGATCTGATTCACGGCCTTAGTGACCACATTAACCTCAGCCACTGAAGGCACGGTGGTGATGCAAATATAAACAACAGGGTCAACCCACCACCAAAATTCAAAATACTACAACCTGAAAGCAACGCCTAATTGATTTACAAGCCTTTAATTAGCATCACTCTCAGTAGTAAACATATTCAGAAACCGCATCTATAACTTGATGAAAACTTTTGACCCTCTGAGGATAAATGAATGCGATAAAATAAATAAAAGCATTTGTTTAAAATGTTCTCTGCTATTAATCTATTTTTAAGGACTTGAAAATACAGTAGCTGTAGTAACTAACAGCGGAAATATAATTTAAATGAAATGTTCACAGTAGCGAAAAAGTGATTTGAAATGCATTTAGCCAACGTGTATGTAAACTTAGACTGTATTCTGTGCGTCAATATATGTGCATAAGCAGCCTTTGTGTTGAGTACCAACATTTCCTAAGCGAGTTTTAAAAAACCTCCCCTGCTGCTTGCCGTAGTTAACTGTAAACACGGAAGTTGCGTTAGCTGGAGATCCTCATGTGCTGTAGAAACATTTCGCCAGCTAGCTAGAATCCCATATAAGCATTTTTTTCCACTCTTGCAACTCTTACTTGGATCCTAAACAGTCATTAGCCCGTTCATGTTGACAGATAAAGGAATATTTTCGCTGTCAAAACTGTGTCGGGAAATGCGGCGCGGCTAGTGTAAGCTAGTTACCGCTAGCTACCCGTAAAGAAATGGCAAATAAAAAGGAGAAAACGTTCAAGTTTGTTATCGTGGGAGGTGGTATCGCGGGTGTGACGTGTGTTGAGCAGGTAAAAATAAATGTATCGTAAATCTGCGTGGCTCTGCGTGGGTTACATGTGCTTAACCTAGATGCAGAGACGCTGCTGTAATGTATGTCATGTTGTGTGATTGAGTCTCATACGCCGCAATCTGCACTGACAGCTGTCATCCCAGATCCCTTCAGCTGAAGTGGCTCTGATCACTGCAGGTCCACACATCAAGGCAGTGACGAACTACAAACAGGTCAGAAATGATGATGGCTCACGGTGTATCCCACCACGTTAAAAATAAATGCGCAAATGAACTTAGTACTTCTTGTGCGTCTTGTTTTGTTCTCATTGGGAAGGTGTCCAGGACGCTGGAGGAGTTTGATGTGGAGGAGAAACCATCCAGTGTGTTGGAGGAGAAATATCCCAACCTTACATTCATCCAGTCTGCTGTCAAAGCTCTGAATACACAATCACATGTAGGTGGCCGTTGTACAGAAATTGACAGATAGTAAAGCTCGTGTATATGCATAGGTTGCAGTAATGCCTCATTAGCTGCAACTCATAATATTATTATAGCTGCAACTGAAACGTGCAAACTGAAGGTACAGAAAGGCTTTTTAGTGATCTGTGTGCTGCCGCCACCTTGTGGACATGTGGTTCCATCGACGGGCGTATGATTTGACACAAAATAGTAGCAAAAGCTCTTTCATACTAATGACAAGAGTGAGGTTGTATAATAACATCACATTCTACAGTTTTGAAAAATGTTCACCCTAAAGAAACAAGAGCCATTACTTGCTCTGAAGTTATGAGCTTATATAAAAAGCAGTATTTTCAGTAATTCTGCTTTCTGTCCTCAGTGTGTGGAGACTACAGATGGCCGAGTTTTTGGTTATGAGAAGCTGTGTGTCTGCAGTGGGGGCAGACCTAAGCTCCTAACCCAGGACAACCCTTATGTCGTGGGGATACGGGACACAGACAGCGCCCAGGTTGGACCTCACTCATCTGAATAATTGAAATCTTTTCAGGATCATGAATCTCTGGAGAAACAGCTGCAAGAGGCAGTTTTCAGAAAAATACAACAATATCCTTTTATTTAAAGGATATCTTAATTTGTGAATCGTTTGTATTGGCTTAGAGCTAAGGCTAAAGCCAGGCTTTTTGGTGGTGACAATAACATATTGGTCATAATAATGAATAACGTACAGCCTAGCCTTCATTATTTGGAAAGTTAGTGGCAATACTAATCATTAATATCCCACTATGACATAAGAACTACATTATAATGCTAATGTGCTGTCATTGCTATTTTCTGGGTCTATGCTGTGCCTATGCCAAGGCACAACAATTCAATAAATGTGTTATTTGTAATAGGGAAGGGGTTAATTCTAGATTTACATCCCCTTGTGTTGGGTCAAAATGGGATAAATGTGCAGATTTTTTCATGAGAATTGTCTGTAGTTGATTTAATAAGTGACTAAGGATGCTCTAACAGGTTTACTGAAATATGTTTAAAACCAGTTTAAAAAACAAAACAAGTCAAAATACTTAGGTCAATAATTATAATAAAAACACAAGCTGACGGTTTTCCTGTATTTGTTTTTCCAGGAGTTTCAGAAGCGGCTTTCCAAAGCAAAGAGAATTGTTATTGTTGGAAATGGAGGGATTGCCCTGGAATTAGTGTGAGTGAGCTGTGACAAAACTGGTGGAAGATTTTAGTTACATCAAGATTTTTCAAGAGAATGTGGTTTTCATTTACCATATATTACTACAGTATGCCATGAGGGCCCATAAAACTGCAACCTCCAGCATGTTCGTAGACATGGTTTACGTTGACTTCTTGTTAATTCACTGTTCATAAACATGTAATGCGTAGGTATGAGGTGGAGGCTTGTGAGGTGATCTGGGCAGTAAAAGACAAGGCCATAGGAAACACTTTCTTTGACGCCGGAGCGGCACAGTTCCTCATCCCGTCGCTGGAGGCTGACAAACCGGAGAGAGCTGCTCCCTGTAAGAGGACTCGCTACACCACAGAAGAACCAGAAGCTGGAGCATCTCAGACCTTCACTGCAGGTCTTTCAGATACCTGACAAGTATCCACTTCCTGGATTAACATAATGTAATTTCCTTTTTAATACAAATAGTGGGTGAACTGTATGTTGATGTGTGTATTCCCAGATAGAAACCCAAGAGGGCGTGGATCTGCTCCCACAGAGACTGGCAGCGCACTCGGTCCAGACTGGCATGAAGGAATAGTTCTACGAGGAGCGGAGCAGGTTAGACAGCGTGTGCACTGAATTACATAGTGTTATTTGGAAGCATTTCCCATGTGTTCTTGACCTTTTGGCCGGTGTGGCATAACATCTCAGGTCAGCTTAGGATGTCTATTTGTGTGGAGAAATACCTGCTGTAGATAAATCTGTATCAACATGACCCTGTGGTACATTATACCCCCTTCCTCTTCCCTCCGTCTCCTCTCTGTGCTGGTGTGTGCTCAGGTGTCCCACAGAGTTTCAGTGGAATACCAGTGTGAGGTGGAAAAGATCTTCACCTCCGAGGAGCAGCTCAGTTCCCCACAGCGAACACTCAGCTCTAAGACCGGTGAGAACTACATACAACCTCATATTCCCTTTTCCTGCTCTTTTTTTTTTCCCCCTCCACTTTTTGATTCTCGGTGCTGTTTTTCTCTCGGTAGGATCGTGGCCTGTTTATGTCCAGCTGACTAATGGCAAGACATTTGGTTGTGACTTCGTTGTGAGCGCCACTGGTGTTGTGCCAAACACTGAGCCATTTCTCCATGGTAATAATGTAAGTAAACACACCTGTCTCCAGAACGGAATATGTTTGTAGGTCTGCCGATGCTTTGGGAGTATTTGTGCTGTGGGAACATAAAATGGTTTTCATCAGTTTTCATTACGTTCAAGTCATTTCTCTGGTCACGTGGCTGAATAGCCGTTATCGTGTCTAGTTGCTGATGTGTCCAGTGCCTTATGACACTGTCCACCATCAGAAGTATGAATGATTATGCCCATTATCAACTAATCTGCCCATTATTTTGTGATAACTGATATAATTTTGTCTCTAAAATCTTAGACAATAGCACAACATGCAGATGATGGTGTTCAAATTGCTGTATTCAGACAAAAATATTGAGATTATTCTCAAATACGACAAAGAGAAGCATCAAATCCTCACACTGAACCTGCAATGAGTGAAATCTTTGCTTAAAAATTGACAAAATAGTATTAATTACTGATTATTATAATACTTCTTCTATCAATTAATCAGTGTATTGTTGCAGCTCTAAAAAGGAGACGCGTGTATAAAAAGGTTATCTATGCTGGATGCTCATGTAGTTATGTGCAGATTTGTTGGTAACTGTTTTAAGATATCCCGCTGCCTCTCAGATTACAATTGTTAACAGCTGGTACAAAATAACCTCATATCAAGCTGCTGGTGGTTTTAACTGATAATAAATCACAGTAATAGAGACGTAGTAAACCATTCAACGCTGTCCTGAGTTTGGTTTAAGGCCTCAAGATGTCACTAAAGGACACATGAGGTGGTTTTCAGTTCTCTGCTAAGTCACAACTTTCACAAAATTGTGAAGAAAAAAGTTTGTAGTTTATTCTGTTATCTCTCATTTGTGACAAAAACATGAATTAGAACTGGTTGTTAATATTGATCCACCACCGAGGAGGTTATGTTTACATTACCATATGTTTGGTTTTTTTTTGTTTGTCTGTCTGTCACAAAGTGTGAGATAAGGCCTTTTATTGGATTTACAGGACTGAGATATGTTCTCTAACGCTTGTCCCTCTCCTTACTCTGTGACTTTAGTTTGCCCTGGCTGATGATGGTGGCCTGCGAGTAGACGACCACATGATGACATCGGTGCCAGATGTTTACGCTGCAGGGGATGTGTGCACTGCATGCTGGGAACGCAGTCCACTGTGGCAGCAGGTAGGTTAACAGGCAAAACACCAAGGTGTCTTTTAACTGTGGATTTTTTTCAAACTATAGCATATTAGCAAAATAACATTCATAGCATGACACAACCATTTAATTTGTCTTTAGGGAAAATTGCTCCACATAACTGCTCAGGGTGACACTTCACACTAAAACAACTTAATTCACTTTCTGTTATTTCAGAAAAAAATTCAGTGTCTGTCAATGATGAAACAGGTTAAAGTTTAAACCACTTAGATTTGAATCAGTTGTAGTGAGAAAGTGAGAGATAAAAAGCTAATGTAGCAGAGGCTGAGATACTCCTAACCTTTAGTCTGTAGTAAGAGTCAAGCTCCAAATACTGAAAACAGTGCTTGATTCATCATCAACCAGTGCATCTTACTTGTGATTTTAATCTACAGTTAGTTTAGTGTCAGACTGATCACATTATATCAAACAAACAGGGCCATGTCAGTCCAACGGTCTTTGGCAGCAGTGCTGAAACAAACTTTCAGAGTTACTTCTTTCTCTGCTGCAGTGATGATTAGTCACAAACATTTGTACCGGAACAAAAACCGTAACAGTGTTACTCTATATGCAGTTCATCAGTTGGATCTTTATGCTGTGCATTTGTGTCTCGAGTACAGATGCGTTTGTGGACCCAGGCCCGTCAGATGGGCTGGTACGCCGGCCGCTGCATGGCATCACACGTCCTGTCGGAACCAGTAGAACTGGACTTCTGCTTCGAGCTCTTCTCACACATCACCAGGTTCTTCAACTACAAGGTGTGGGACATTTTACTGCAGTCAGTGGAAAGGTTTCATCAATAACCAACGTGTTAATCATCTACTATGGAAAAGTATTGTCACTGTTACTTCAAGGTTATTTCAACTGAATGTGGTTCCATGTTGTCCTCGGGGCTTTGTCCTTGTGTGCGTTTAAACAACTTCCTCTCATCTGGTCACTGCACAGGTGGTCCTGCTGGGAAAGTTTAATGGCCAGGGGCTGGGTCGTGACCATGAGCTGCTCGTACGCTGCACCAAAGGCCAGGAGTATGTCAAGGTGACACCGAGCAGAATGTGAACGTGTCGATGCTTTAGCTGGTTGACCAGCATTCATTTATTCATTCAATCAAATAAACAGTATTTATTATCCTACACATGAATTCAGAAATACCTCTCAATCATCACTTATGACGCTCTAGAAGTGTCTGCTGGTCTATTTACGTGCAAAGACACTAGTGTGCGGGCGGAACACTTTAAAATGTTGCTACTTCGGTTACGTGGCCATCTCCTCTGTCCGGTCTTACGGCTTGATGAATGTGTGCCTGCGCTCTTTACCTTGTTTGTTGAGCAGAGAGGAGGGGGCGGAGTCTGAATGGTCTGTTTACAAACAAGCAGTAAATGTTGCATAGTTTACCTTTAAGCACAGTTAGATAGTCTTGAGTCGTGTCACAGAATTGATGATATCTGTCGTTGCCTGAATGGATGTAGTGTTTCATATTAAGAGGCAAAGAGAGGTCATAACACTAAAATATTCCTGTATTTGAATTGTCCCAGGTTGTTCTCAGTGGAGGTAGGATGGTGGGAGCCGTGCTGATCGGAGAAACAGACCTGGAGGAGACCTTTGAGAACCTCATCCTCAACCAGATGGATCTGACTCCATACGGCGAGGATCTGCTCAACCCAAACATTGACATAGAGGACTACTTTGATTGAAAGGCTATGACTGAGACTACGGAGCTTTTTGACAACTAAAGACTCTAAAACCATGCACAATGCTGATGAAGAAAATGTGAAATTAAAGGAAGAATCTCTCAAGGCGTTCCTCATTCTGTGATTTTTATCATGTCCAAGCAGGTGTGTGTAATATTTTCTTCATGGGAAATTGCTGTGCAAAACAGAGAGAGTATCTTGGTTCCAGATGCACTTGTGAAGAAAACATATTTTTGTTGGCAAATAAATTATTTCCAAAACCATGCGTACTGAACTGTGCATGCAGAGCCTTCACTTCACTAACCTCCACTGAAATGAATCATAGACATGAGAAACGTGCAGGTGTAGGAGACACTGAATAGACTGAACAGATGAAGCAAACGTAGCCACTTAGCAAAAGGACAAACAATACATTGAAAGCTAATTCCTCCTCCATTTCAGAGAATGAGATACGTTCAACAATATTTGTGGTAAAATAAGAAAAACTTTAGTTGCTATAGTAGAGACACTGGATCATATTTCAGGTTAAACAGCAACTGCGGATCCTCCTGTGCCTCAGCAGGCGCTATAACAATAGATATTATCAAGCTCACATAAAGCTGTCTATTGTTCTGAGGATATGTTGCTCTTGGGGAAGTTGCTTTTTGAAAACCCACTTTCAAAAGGACAGGAAATATAAGTCAATAGGAGATTTATCTTTACCCAGAGGAATCTAAATCTGTAAAAGAAGACGACCATCCATGTCCTATTGTTGGTTTGCCTGAAGGTTTATCTTTTTACTGCATGAATATGCATTTCTTGTGTTTGGGTCAAAGGAACCTGTCCACACCGAGGCAGCTACTGCCGTTATCTGATAAAAGATGATACGACAGCCTTGTGTTTTTACTCGGGGAGTATTATGCAAAATGAGTAAAAAAAACAACACAACACGTGTGTAAAGCATGTGTGCTAATCCTTCTTGTGGTGGAAATATTCCAGATCCTCTCTAAGTTACTGACTTGGAAACCAGTCAGCGCGTTTCAAAAGACAGAGGAAGAAGAAATAATTAAATGTGAAAAGAAATTATTTTGTTTAAAAGCTGCTGATAATGTGTGTCCCTGGGGAGTTTCAACTTTAGTGAAACTGGCAGCTTTCCCAAGTGTCAATGTGTATCTCTGTGGGTGTAGAGCAGGGCATTATTTACAGTGTAAGTCAACACTGCGTAGAGTCACGGAGATAAAATTCAAATCCCTTTTGAATGTGGGCACTGCTAGAATGGAGGGCAGGACATTTGGTGAATGAGGGCTGAGCGGTATGCCCACAAAAATATTACCACCATAAGAATTTTCACGTCACTTGATATCGATACATATCGTAAACGTAAAATCATTCTTTCGTTTAAGTTTTTTGGCCCTGAAGTTGAACAAACCAGATGGTTATTTGTGGATTTTAAACTTTTCTTTTGGGTCAGAACATGACAAACACTTCAGAATATTTCAGAAATCTAGAGGTAGAACATGAAGTCTTTTTTCATACGTCAGAAATACATAAATTACGTTAAAAAAAAAATGTTTTATTTGACAGTGTAGGCAAAATAAACCCCAAAAAATAAAGAAAAAAAAATGACATAGTGACAAAAATAATTTGCACAATTTTCACAAGGAAAATGATCAAGGTATAATATAAAAATCGTATTGCAGTATCACAATAATTATCATTATTGTTATCGCAATTAATGCCGAACCCTAACCTCACATACAATTTTAAATATTTGACTTTATATATTAAACTGTCATGAGGTCTAGATTAAAGACAGTGAGACTGAGGTTGTATCGAGTAGCAATGGGCCTGAATTCTGTGAAAACCAAGATGATCAATGTTAAATATTCCAAATTCAATAACTGATTGGAAACTTCAAAAATACACATTTTATGGTATAGAAAATGATGCAATAATTCAGTAAATCTGTGGCTGACTGGTAGTAAATGTAGTTTACTAATCAGTTTGTCTCCATCCAGAAACTCTTTGCCTTTTATTTCACATGGACATCAGATGGTCAGTGATGGAGCTCGCAATAACATGTGTGTCTCCTGAGTTTCATTTCATTTTTTAAGATTTGTATTTTTCCAAAGCATAAGTCAATGTACAAAACAAACTTTGGCTTCAAGCAGACGTACGATAAGACTTAAACAGTACGTTGTAATAAAGTAAGGCCGGAGAGTCGTGCAACAATGTAAAAAAGAAAAAAGACAATCTGTAAAATGATCTGTAACTCGGTCAGACACGGACAGAAACGCAGTCTGTTCGCAGAAAGCGTTTTTTTCCTTTATGTTTCACATTCCATCTGTCTGTCTTTGAGGTTAAAAGGCGGATTAACTTCACTTTAAGTGGATTTACGCTCTCGATGTCGCAGTACAGACCATCACGGCGCTGACATTTAAAACGTTCAGACCTGACACAAATCTCATTTCATTCAAGTAGATCACGGACGTGACGTTAGCGTCACAGTGAGTTACGTCCTGGTTACGTCCGCAAAAGGTGTGCGTCCGTTTGCCGTCACCGCGCACACCGGTACGACATACCGCGAAGACGTTCAAGTTTCACCTTTGATTTGTACCCGTGTTCATTTCACGTGAGATATATTTCGTGTCTTTTGGCTATTACGCGTTACGTTCACGCGTCTTTTTAATGTCTCGGTCGCATAAAAAACGTGTAGCTTTCACATAAGCGCCGCCCGCCGGTGCGTACTTCCGCCTGACCGAGCGCTCCCAGTGAGTCATTCGACTACCATCATGCATCGGGGGAACATTTTCTCTCAGGTGGGTGGGATTTTTTGAGAGGCGTTGCCGCACACCGACTACTCAAGGATTATATACCCGCAGCTAGTCACGCATTTTCATACATTGCGCATTTCCCGTCTGCTTTACAGCACCGCGATTATCAACGAGTTCACACATTACAACGAATAAAACTTAGCTATGGCCAATTACATCCACGTCCCCGACGAGGCTCCTGCCGTGCCCAAAATAGATGTGACAGTTGACGAGAGCGACTACAGACCCGGTGCACTGAAGCTGATCAAGGAGCTGAGACCGAGCTGGAAGCCATCTGAGGTCAAAATGAAGGTGCAGTTTATTCATTTTATAAAGCGTGTATCGTGTGTGTCGCCGGTGTTACCTTTTCACGCCACTCGCAGATCCTAAAACGGGAACGCTGGTGTTAGCTAGCAAGCAGTGTGTAGCATTAATGTGAAAAAGAACTCGAGCTGTTCAAATGTACAAAACCACCCATTAAAATGACTTAAGGGGCAGCTAAAATGTAAAACACACTACCTAGTATATAGCCGCACTCAGAGTTTGTTTGTTTTTTTCGCTCGGCATGTTATAGTTTTGCAGACACTGCGGCATTTTTTCCTCCGTATTTTGCGAATAGCATCTGCGTCAGTTCGTGGTCAAACAGCGGCAGTCTTCCCCGGCTCTGGGCGCAGCCTGGGAGCCAGACAAGCAGGTTCCTCTACTTTACCTATATTATGCTTCAAGAAAGTGCCTCATAGCCCGTGGGAGTTATGTAACTAGACGCGGACTATTCGAGAAGAAGCAGGGGCTGGTAATGCGGATATAGGAGAGGTCTTATCTGTCAGCTTATTCCAAAATTACCATCATGTTCAATGTCCGATGACCGCGTTTCTGGAATTTATGAGATTAGCAGGGAGGGTGAGAACCTGCTCTGCATTAAGCACAGACCTGAGATCCACGGGGACTCCCAGCCTATTTTTATACACTTTTGGAATGGGGGGGAGAAAAAAAAGCACTATGAGCTATTTGCATTAACATTTTGCCTACGTGCTTCGATTCACCTTTCTAAGCCACAGACTAGTTTTAAGGACGCAGAAGCAGATCGATGAATGCAGGACTAGGTACCCCCCCCCCCCTGTGCAGGAACACCCAAAGTGAACTACTGCATGTTCCCTTCCTGGAACAAAATGGGGGTGTGGCTCTACTTGGTAAACACACTGAGGATGGGAGCTGGTCACATGCTGGGCCACGCTTGCCTATATTCATCAATGAGTGCAAAACCAGAACTCAGCAAATGCCAATCATTGCTTCCTCATACAAAATAAAATTCCTGACAGTCCGGTCGTTCTCAGTCAATCCCTGATAGAGTAAACAATTAGGGTTGGTATGTTGGCACCCTCCCCTCCCAGAAAATGTCCCCAGCTTTACAACAGAGACATTTCAGCTTAAATCAACTCAGACAAGCTAGAAATTGTACGGCAACCTCCATTCCTCCCCGTTCTTTTGTCTTTTGCCAAACCCTGACTCCTCTTAAAACTTATGTAATCCGCAAAACAACGTAGGATTTCAGGCGAGGAATTTAAATAGCTCGCTGTGGAGGACGGTCCAACTGTCGTCCCAACGGTAGGCTTAAAGCCAAACTGCTGAAGCGCAGGACAAACTTCGCTTTCTCTCTAAATCACCTGTTCACCACTCTCTTTTTCTTTACAGTTCTTCACAGATGGTATAACCAACAAGCTGCTTGGATGCTATGTGGGTGCAGTCATGCAGGATGTAGTTCTGGTCCGTATTTATGGCAACAAAACAGAACTGTTAGTTGACAGGGAAAATGAGGTGAAAAGTTTCAGAGTACTACATGCACACCGCTGTGCCCCTCGCCTCTACTGCACCTTCAACAATGGCCTGTGTTATGAATTCCTGCAAGGTACTGCCCTGGAGCCTGAACACATCCGCAGCCAAACTGTTTTCAGGTGAATCATAGTTTGTTATGCAAACATTATGTTGTAGTCAGGTTCTTCTTTTTTGTAATTATTAAAATAATATGTGGCCCCATATGTGCAACAATTAAATGGCTTATTTCTACGTTTAGTCATTTAAAACCTCGCATTTTCTGTCTCTGTCAATTTTCAGGCTCATTGCCCGGCAGCTGGCCAAGTACCATGCCATCCATGCCCACAATGGCTGGGTGCCCCAGTCTGACCTGTGGCTGAAGATGGGCAAGTACTTCGCTCTCATCCCCAAGTACTTTAAAGACCCTGAACGAAACCTCAGGTGAGATGATCACAGTTACTAAAATCTCTTAGTGAGTTTTGATGCTGTTCACATTGATTTTTACATTAATTTGTCTCAGGTGTCGCACTATAAGCCTTATAATAGTAGAGAAAACCCCCTCGCCTTCTACAGTATTTGTTTACATAGTGTACGTTTCAAGGTTATGCAGTTTTGTTTCAAATAAATTATGTTTTGAAGTGGTTTGTACACTTCTCATAGAAGGTGATGGTAGTGTTTTCTGACCACTGTTCCGTCGTGACTCACCTGCAGGTTATCTCTAGGTTTAGATCAATAAACTTTGTATAATACTACCTGGAATTGAACTCCCAGCTCAATTTGATCACCTCAAAGAATTACGACTTCAGTATACCAGCTGCATCATTTTGGATCTTTGTAGCAGTAATAATGAAGATTCCAGAACCAAAGAATGAAGATTGCATTCTTCAGATGTAAACATGTCACAGCCTCTGGGTCTTAGAAGTTAGACCAGAGTCTGTTCTGTTAGAATGCAGTCCTATGGGAGAAGTGGCTCATTTCACTGACGGTTGGTTCCATAACAATCAGGCGACCTCTGTGATGATCTTTAACATCTTATCCATAGACTGACATATTATGACGCCGCCTGACAAGATCAAACGTTAACTAAGTGATGGTTTTGTGAGACAAGTGACAGTTTGAGGTGTTGCGACAGACGAGGTCCATTTACTACAGTCTGTCATGAAGCTGAACCATGGACCAAACACACATGACTTTTTATATATCTTTTCTTCTTTATATTGTCAAAACGGAAGATAAAATTAACCAAACTTACCAAACATGTCACTAATCTCTCCCATCACCGCTAAGAAATCTACTCTGAACCACAAGACGTACTGTCGTAAACATCTGAAGAATGTTCGGTCAGGGACCTGATACGCTAGATAATTAGCCGTAGGTTAGCCGTTACGTTTTCATCAACAGTAAAACTGGCCAGATTGCAATCTTGATTCTTTTAGTTAGATAAGCTTTGGTAATCATAGGCGAATAGTCGAATGAGCTGTAAGCAGTGTGTGGAAACTTGCCTCTGTTTATTTCCGTTCTCAGTTTTCTCCATTTGTAACTGTAACCCTTACCCCTCTTATCTCTGAGTCACCTTTAAGAGCCACATGTGTAATAGCATAACACAAAAGCATTCATTATCAGTTTACATGTCACCACGTGCCTGAGGAAGTAAAGCAAGTGGAAAATTTTTCATACATTCAGCAGGTGTGATTACAGTCCTGAAAAATAACACAGCGCTCCGTATAGCAGATTTATTGCAATACACCGACCAATAAAGTAGCCTGGATAAACAGTTGGCTTATACTCACTATAACAGCCTAGGGGAGTGTCATTAATACAATATTTAATATGGTGTTATTGTTCTGAGCTTGAAGTCCTGTATAAATTGAGTTTAAGATAAAAAGTATTGTCAATTGTTCCCTGATACTCAGATTTTTTTCTGAATACTGTATTAGTATGTGACATCACCTTTTAGGTAATGGTTTTTGGCACCATTAAGTCTTGATTATTTGGCAGTTGTGTTGGCAATAACAATGACACTTATGCATAGCCACAGTTAACATTAATCCAAAACAAACATTGACTTTGATGTCATGTTAATATCCTCCCAGTTATTAACACGATGGAAGAAGCATTGATATAGACTTCCATAAGTCTATATCAGTGCCCCCCCCCTCTTTTTTACATATAAGCTGGTATTTATCCAGACCCCGTCATTCCATTATTGTAGTGTCATGAATACAATTATAAGTGATTAACACTTCAGCTATAAAAATAGTACACCAAGTGGTTTCCCTTCTTCCTCTTCTTGTGCCTCTTATTTTCTGTTTCCATTTGCATCCTCACTTTTATTTTTAACTTTGCTTTCACATTCAATACACAGCCTTTTCTCAAACCATCCTTCTATCAGTGCTGCTAAGACTCCTACTTCTTCTCAATATACTCACCCTCTCCAACTCTCTGCCTCCTCCAGGTTGACCACGGAGGTTCCAAGCCCACTGTGCCTCCGAGAAGAGCTGGTGTGGCTCCAGCAGAGCTTGTCGATGCTGGGCTCCCCTGTTGTTCTCTGCCACAATGACCTGCTCTGCAAGAACATCATTTACAACCAGGAGGCGGGTGAGTATAAACAGTAAAAGTGAAGTTACAGACATTACCGTGTGACTGTTGTGATGTAGTTTGAAATGCACCGGTCCCTTCTCTCAGGTAGGACTTGATCAGCCCTAGTCACATGCTTCACTCATTGTCGGTGTTTGCATTGAGCCACAGTTGTAGAATTAGAACACTTAGAACAGATAATTCAGTTGTTTGGATGCCTGCTTTGGATCTGGAGAGAATCCTCGTGCAAAACAGGACACCAATTTTGGGTTTAAGTTGTGTGTATTGCATTGTGTAGGCCTCACATAAATTTACCCCAAATTTAATTGATTTCTTTATCCCCCAGACTTCTGTTGTTTTCCACGCCTACATCATAAATCCTGGGTGGACGCCTGTATTAAAGATACAAATTTGGATTCCACTCTTTTATCCTAGATTTTGTCTGATCTGTTGTTCTAATTCTATGCTCAATACATAAAGAAATATGTGTTATCAGCCTGAACAAGCAATTTCATTACATCATTCAGCATACCAAGTCTCAGTTTTACTGACAGCACATGTTTTTTTTTTTTTTTTTTTTTTGGTTCTTTAGCAATGTTGCAGTTCTTGAGGATGTGAACATTGAGAAAACCCTCCTCAGGCAAATGTATTACACCTACATTACGTCTTAGTGACTTTAATCTTACTAGCATCAGTCATTGTCACTGTAGCGGAGGAATGGTGGGGAGAGTTTTATGTCTGCGGGAGGTGGGGAGGGGGTTTCAAAGAGCTGTCAGCCTCCTCGTCCATTCGCGACGAGGGGTGGGGCCCTTCTCACAGCTCCTTGTGTCTAGCCTTTCTCCCCTAGGACTGACAGCCGAGGCTGTGGCTGCCCTGCGCCACCCTGCCCTGGGGAGGCAATGGAGAGAGACAAACCTCACATGCAGTCGGCTCTGAGGGCCCTCGGGTAGTCTGCCCACTGCTCAGGCTAAACGGGATGAGTTCATGGCATCAGTAGGGGCCGCTTACCTATATCTATCACTCTCCTGCGCTACTCAGCCACCAGTTGTCCCACTCTTATCTTCTTACTAGGCTACTTGTGATGCTGGTCATACCAGAAATGTTAATTACGATTTTGGTTTGAACCTGCTGTAAGTCACTCTGAAAGTTAGCCCAATTACTTAAATGTAAATCTACTTCTTGTAACTGTTCCTTACTCAGCAGTTTTCCATTTCCTAGCCTCAGTTTAGACTTAAACTGTAACTTAAAGCTGAAAGATACTTCTGCAACAATGCAGCCTCTACATTTAAGGATACACAAAAGGAGTTTCTGGGCGGTAACAGGTAGTTTTGGGTAGTTTTCTTACTATGTTACTATGCACATCTGCAGAAATTGAATGGTAGTTCTGCATTTCAAACAAGTGCTTATTGGTTTAGCAGTAAAACATACTATTTGTCACTGGAACCAATGTTGAGTTAATGTGTAGTATAGATCTCGTGTGCAGAATAGTCATGTCTGTGCTTGACATCCATGCAAATTTAAAGAATCATGTTTCACATTTCAGTAAGTAAGACTAAAGAGCGTTTGGTTACCAGGGTCACCCTGACTCTCTGAAAACTGAGTGAGCCATCAGTAATATTGTTTGGAATACTTATTGATGAAGGGCCAGACCAATTTTGTACTGGTGTGACCATATATTTCTGAACAATTTATTCAGTACTTGACTACACCTACCGAGGAGTTCATGGAATTCAGCTTCAAGCCATATTATGACATTGTGACCACGCCCACTAAGCTGTCTAAACCATTGCTCTAGTAAACAGTCCTTTTTTTTACCCTGACATTCAGCTTTTTGTTGAGGTTAAAAAACAGAGTAGCCTTGAAAAGAGACTAAACAGCTACCCTGCCACATCCTTTTAAGTCTGCCAAATGTGAAGACAGAGAAGCCACCACTTCCTGTACTGTTAATGAAACAGAAGTGGTGGAAACACAAATCAGTTTGGTTACATTTTTCCTGAGACACGTTAAAGTTTAAAATGCATTTTGTTGGTGCTGTGTGTGTCTTTACTGTGTCTCTCAGCCCCCATCAGAGGCTGTTTTTTTCCCTTGCCTTGTTCATTTAACTCAGATATTTGAAAGAAAAAAAATCTGCACACACTTTACTCAGCCACCAAGGGCTACAAAATCTGCAACTCAGCAGCCAACAGGAAGCCTCTTAAAGATTCTGTCACTTGCAGAAGCAGCAGAGGTGTCACGCTATTGGGTTCACAATGGACCAATGAAAATGGAGGATTAGAGGGGAGTGTTGTGAGAAGGGGAAGTGCGGTCGCATATGTGAGGATAAAAAGAAAGGAATGAGAATCTGGCTGCAGTGCCTGATGTTTCGACACTGTGCGTGAGAGCAAAAATGGATAAAACACATTGTGTCAGTGAGAGAGTGAGCATGTGTGAAAGATGTGTTTGCCCCAACCTTTTCATCTGCTGCACAGGGGGGCTATAGCCACTGCCTGGAGGTGTTCAGTTGTGTCCCGCTAGGACCTACACGCCGGCTGGTAACCCACCTCAAAGTGTCTTTCTCTGTAGTCCAGCACCACCTCAAAAACTAATGTTCCATAATGTTAGGTCAAAGAATTTAACTAAGGCCAAATAGACAACCAAAAAAGTGAAGAGACAATTTTAAACTTAACGTGACATCTAAATAGCCTTAATGTCTCTAAAGCTATCAGGGCTTGAAGAAGTAAGGGTTTGTATTTTGTGATCAACCTCTTCCTGAACATGTAGACCTGTCACATTTTCTGTCGGCTACAAATGCAACATAACAGCAACACAGTGTTTGTCTTCTCTCCGTGCTCTTTAATTGTGGATACTAAGTTACGATGAGCCGACTGTCGGGCTGATCCTTCAGCAATATAAAACCAGTAGGAAGCAGCAGAACCGGTTGTTTAGAAGCAATACGTATAAATGCTTTAAAAACATCAAAGTAAATGCTGTATTTCAGCTAATGGCCTGTAACTCCGTGTTGACCTGTACATTTATGTACATCCTCTTAAACATCACAAGTCTATAAAAATAAATAGTGTGTGTGTAAGTTGTGGTGCATATCTAGGAGCTGACACCCCACTTAGCCCTCAGTAACTCACCACCGAGTTCATTATTTGCTGTAATTCAATAAGCTACTGAGAATTCACAAAGAGCAGGAGAGCAGGAGAAACAGTGTGTTTCTGTGTAACTGCTTTGCTTTATCCATATCTATAAACCACTGTGTTTTACTCTCTTTCACCCTTTATGCCTCTGCATTTTGCCCTTTCCTTTCTTTTTGTCTGTCCCTTCAGAACATGACTTTGACGTGGTTATTTTTCCTTTGTTCTCTGCATGTATCCAAAACAAACATTTCCTGGAAATCCAGCGGTACTGTTTCCTTTTAATTTTTATGTGTTCCATCTGTTGCATTACACTTTGCACATTTTTATTTCAGTTAATTTATCCTCCCTGCCTATTTTGCAGTTTCTGGGAAAAAGGCGGATGCTGACATTCAATCTGGTCACAAAGATGCAGTATCAGTGGACATTTACTGCTAACCCTCTATAAAGATGTGCAACAAAAGAAAATGCTCTCCCTTTCATTGTCTGCACTAGCAAAGACAACACCAAAGCTTTGAATTTCCTTCATTTGCCTAACAGGATCTTCTACTCTGCATATACATGTTGACTCTAACTTCTAGAGCTTAGTGCACATCCTAAATGGCGCTAAACAGCATTTTATGCATGTAAAATAAGTGCTTTTATTTTCAGAGGATTGTCTGCCTCAGTTGGATTCCATCTGTTTAATTTCTCATTATTTCTTTTTTCCGTGCTGAAGTCTTCATTTTCTCTCAAAATGCAAACTCTTACTCTTTGCCCCCAGAATCAGCTAACTAGCCAGTCTGTCCAGTCAGACAGGAAGACAGCTGCAGTATGAAATGAAAGGCCTTGACATTTTCATTTATCAAAGGGAAAACACAACAAAATCATTTTTTGTCCTCTTCCTGTGTCTCTATCTAAACGATGCCCCTTCTCTTTCCAGGCAGCGTAAAGTTCATTGACTACGAGTATGCTGGGTACAATTACCAAGCCTACGACATTGGGAACCACTTCAATGAGTTTGCTGGTAGGCATAACTCTGTATACTACTTATTACGCTTAAAAACATTTGTATGTACGACTATCTATATTCTTGCATTCTAGTTGCAGTGCCTGTTTTGAACAACAAATATAAACATATACTGTATGGTTCTTTAACTTGTCTGTTCACATGTTGCAGGCCTGAATGAGGTGGATTATAGTCACTACCCAGAGCGGGGCTTTCAGCTGCAGTGGCTGCGCTCCTACCTGGAGGCCTATAAGGAGCACAAAGGCCAGGGCCGTGAGGTGACTGACAGAGAGGTGGAGGTTCTTTATGTCCAAGTCAACCGTTTTGCCCTGGTAAGCACTTTTATTGCACATACAACCATTGCCTCTCCGTGGTCAGCATTTTAGTTTGGATTACCAAGATGATGATGGTGTATAGAGTTACAGTAAGTTAAGCACTTGCCTTGCGCTTAACATTAAGAGCAGATTGGAATCTAGCGACGGCATGTGGTTACCATTAACACAGCTTTCTTGTGCCAGTCTGTGTTTCTGCAGAACAATAGGCTCCTCATTGCTGCAGATTTGTCCTCGCAAGATAAATAATCAGAATTCAAACTGAGTAGCAGGGGCTTGTCGGCAGGCCTAGCATTGCCTGCTGTCTTTAAGTTGCAGTAATAATTGAAAGGATTATACAATACTCAGAAAGGTCAGAGTACAGTAAATGCCTGGTTGTGGGTGGATTTTCCACTCCTGCTGCCAGGTGTTGGATCACCAAACAAGAATTATAGCGTAATACGGGTTAAAACAGGGGAAATATTGATGCGGGCGATAACGTGCTATGCTTACACTGCACATGCTCTGAAGGATGTTTGTGATGTGTTCGCTGATGCCCAGCATGTGGGAGGGGCGCTCGATGACAAGTGGTTACCAGTGTGAGGCTTGGCACTCTCCCCTGAGCCTGCTTTGTTTACTGTCAAGAGGAAAAGAGGGCAGTGGGGAGGACGGGCAAGTGAAGCAATTGTGTTTTTGTGTCAGTTATTTGTTGTTGTTGCCATAGGGTTTCTGCTGGCTTTGTACATGCTCAAGTGACCTGCGCTGGGTAATTAGAAACGACATTCTTGAGTACATGTTAATCTTTTGTATCTCCTTGTTGTTCTTTCTCTCCTCTCCAACTAGGCGTCTCATTTCTTCTGGGGTCTCTGGGCTCTGATTCAGGCCAAGTTCTCCACCATCGACTTTGACTTCTTGGGGTATGTTGCCCTTTATTTTTCATTTCATTTTGCCCCCCAAGCTGATTTCAGCCATCTGATTATATGTCGGAGAACATCATGTCAGGAATTCAAATTCTCTGCGTACAGTGTTCAAACAGGCTGATATTTTTACACAGTTATCCGTCTGGCTAACTTGTCACTAACTTGTCATTTATATCGTATCGTTTATGCTGCTCTCCTCCCCCTGTGTGTCTTTGCTCCCAGATATGCAGTGCTGCGCTTTAACCAGTACTTCAAGATGAAACCGGAGGTGGCTGCGCTGAACTTACCCAAATAGAAGTCCCCACCCCCTCCATTTTCTCTTCCTTCTGCTCTCTTCCTCCCTTCCACCCTGCTCTGCGCCTCACACGACGACTGCAGAGCACCCTCTAGAGGTCTTTGTAGGGAAGAGCCAGACTGAGAGTCTGACCTGTTCAGTGTGTACGTACAGGTCCTCTCTACATGATATTAACTCCATAGACTGAATGGACCACAATCTTCTCCATCATTTGAAGTCACACCTTGTTTAACCAAGGAGTAGCTCAAATTTTTTAGTATGGGCATGTGTGAAGTAGAACCCAAGTCCTGCTATAATGTGAAGACCACATGGCTAAATCTATTGTAGGCAATTCAGCGTCAGTCAGTGATCGTTGAGGATATTGACGTAATATCAATGGATTGTTAAATTGAAGGCACTATAAACTGTAAACTAGAGGTGTGGTGTCACCAGATTCACAGCTGCGTAACAGGCAGGTAGCTCAAAGACTAATCTGATTGTCTAGGGTAGGGACAACTTCACAGACAATCATACGCACAGTCATCGAAAAGCCCCTTAAGGGCCAGCCCAGCTAGTGACCAAATTCATAATGACAGAAGAGCAATACAAAGCCTGCTCTGTTTGCTGAGGAGCAAAGCTGAATTTTTTTTAAAAAAAGCAAATGCCAGAATGGAAAGGCCTGTGTTGTCTCTATGTCCCATGTGACACGAGCCACACTCGGAAAAAAAAAATGCTTGTGGCCCGTCTTGTGACTCTAGTGTTTTCACCCTTATTTTTCTCAGCATACTTTTCATGGGTGGTGTGCAAATATAGCCATGTAGTCATTATTGCTATGTAGTTTTCTGAGAATTTGTGTGATTTGGCTTTCTATACTGGAGGCAGCAACGTGCAGTCGCATCTTGTGTTTACATCCATCCCCTCCCCCCGGGTTAAACAGATGTTTGTCACTGAACAGTCTTCTGACTTGTGGGAGATTCTCACTGTAATGCAGTTTCACATTTGTGTTGATTATTTTTTTTTTTTGTTGTTTAAATCTTCACAGGAGTCAAAGTTTCATCTCACTGTAATTTGAACATTCCATGTTCATATATGCTAGGCAGGAAAGTTGGTTGTAGGTCACATGGTAAGTCAGCAGTGTTGAATTTGTTTTTTCACTGAAACTAACAGTAAGCCATGCTGCCA
Source organism: Coranthus polyacanthus (assembly GCA_037367275.1). Classification (NCBI taxonomy): domain Eukaryota; kingdom Metazoa; phylum Chordata; class Actinopteri; order Kurtiformes; family Apogonidae; genus Coranthus; species Coranthus polyacanthus. The sequence goes on from JAPQRN010000026.1 coordinate 22,146,862, forward strand.
TAGACCATTATATTGTGTGCATGTTAGGGAACGTTTGAGAGTCATCTTTATTATCATAAGACACTGCTGTTCAGTCCTAATGAACTTTGGAGTGAACATTTTATATTTATGTAGACCACTTTTTATTCACATATGTATGTTATTTTAAAAAAGAAAAAAAGAAAAAAAAAAAAGAAGCGTGCTCTGGCCTTACTGACTGACTTACTTACTGATTGTTAAGCCGCTGTTGGCATTTATCAGTTTAAGTGCCTGATGTTGAAAAGAAAGTTTGTAGGAAAGTGTGGAACTTTGGGGGGAAAAAGGAAGTGACTTTGATTGGTTGGCGTCGGTCAGCTTGCTTAAGTTCATTTGTTTTTAGTGAAGAACTGTCATGAAAGTCATGTGTTAGTGGGACCTGAGGAGTAACACCACCATCTGCTGGAGCAAAAAAAACAAACAAACAAAACAACAAAAACAATGGCGGTTGTCAACCACTGTTCTTTCACCTGTTAATGATTTTGAAACGTGACACGCATTTGAAAAACTAAAACATCTGTCGGTTACTAAAGCCTGCACCAAAGTGCTGACATCACTTTTTTTTTGCTTGTACATAATGCACACTCCATGTAGCACAAAGAATAACAAAAATGATTATGTAGACTTTTGAAAATTAGTTTTTATACTTATTTAAACTGAAATGTTAAGGCCTAGGTCTTTGAGACAGTAACAGCACAGATGGATTTGGGGTAAATACACTAGATGCGTTTCTCAAAATCAGAAGTGCCAGATGTGACGACAGGACTTTAAACCATTTGCTGACAACATATTTGCTCCGTTTCCTTCTGCTGTTACATGTGTGCAAAGCTCCATGAAGTGGCCATTACTGACATAACTAGATAGGCTCTCCAGAACAGTAGAAGTGAAGACGTAGACACTGCACCGCGTGCCTGTGAAAGCTCTTATTTTATACTGAAGTTGTGACATTTGAGGAATACTTCTTTTATTTCATTGTGTGTCTTTGATGCTGGTGGATTAAGGTGGAAGAACTCCGTAAACTACATGTTTGAGTCAGACTTGAGAGCGATAAATGAGAAATGTTGTCATGTTTTGGTCTTCCGTACAGTATATTTGATGGTAAATAGTTTCGATGTTTGTTACAGGTTTGAATTATGGGATATGTCAAAGGGTATGTGGAAGATTTCTTTTATGTTTGTTTCTTTGCAAAGTTAGTAGACTCGGACCGTGTTTACACATGACACATACTGTACTTTAATGCAGTTTTTCATATTCTACTGCCTAATAATCTGAACATTTTAAATATTTAATATACTGCTCACATATTCGAGAGACTTTTTCCCCAAGTCATATGTGATGAATAAATTTCACTGTACAGTAAAGATCATCTCAGTACCGCGTAGGTCAACCTCTACTACACTTCACCCGTGTGTTTGTATTTAACAATGTAAAGAAATATGTGCTTACATCCTCTCTGGCCGCTGTAGCATATGTTTATATGTACAGTAAACAAATGTAATAATATCTTTGCTTGTTGTCAAATGTGAATGAATGTACATAGAGGGAGTACCTTTATTTTTTTTGTTTTCTAAAAGATGCATCAAAGTGAATAGTTGCCTGGGGTAAGAGGTGAAATTTATAATTTACATTTTCAATACTGTAAACATGCTTTGAAAAATAAATTCTATTTACCCTTATCCAAGTTTATTTTCCTCGTGTTTCTATTCTTCTCTCTGTTGCTGGGCTTATCGTTTTAAATTCTACACATTTTGTGGTTTGTTAAGGAAAATGTCACATACTTTAACGTCTTAATTCAACATTTGTCTGAGCGAAACAGCGCCCCTCCGGGTTGTAACGGCTGGTCAATGTAAACCTACCTGCGCGGTGGAAGACGGTATTGCACTCTTAACCGAAGTCCTCAAAAGTGAAGAAAAGAAAACGTGAAAACGGTCACGGGTCGCTGCCATTCCACGGTGAGACCACAAATGGACAGGTGTTTGGAAAAGAAACGTGAATTTGAGACGGCAGACATAAATGGCGCAAGAGTCAAACGAGTGTTTGAATTAACAAGTTAGCTACAGCTAAGTAGTTTTTTCAGTGATGCCAATTAAGTGCTATTAGCTACCGTTAGACTGCGTTACCACGGATACAGAAGATGAGAAATAACGTCAACAAACAAAATGGCCATAACGGCAGCAAGTGTAGTGAGTGAGAAGGGGAATAACGTGAGTCAAATCATGTGTCTGTCTCTCTAGTCTGTTTCCGCTGCTGGTCAAACGTCTCCGTGTCTCTCCGTGTCTCTTCGTGGATGGACGTGGATACTTCACTCTTTGTACATAGCTACTGTTTTGTTGCGGTTCTTTTCACAGGCGTCCTTAAAACGACGCGTGGCCTGTCGATGAGCCTACAGGTGCAGTTTGGGGACTGTATGTGTTTTCGCAGTTCGTTATTCCTTTTACACACCTCTAACCCATAACCCCGAGACCGTATGGAAAAGTCTAAAAGTGTGCGAGCTGCCTGACAGCAGTCTTCAGGCCTGTTCCTGTTTTGAAGTTCATCTAGCTGGTATCTCCAGACGTCTGAAGGCCTCTAAACGAACAGCTGCTGCCTGTAGTTTAAAATGAGCCAGAAAAAGTTTGTACACTGCAGCGCACAAAAGTATTTTGCATTAAAAATGACACGAGAACGTGGTCTTCGTGTCTGTGAGAAAGGATAGTTACCAGAAATGACCACAAGATGGCAGCAAAACCCATAGAAACGAACCAGTATGTGTACAGGTCCCCAAACCTGGCAGAAGGCTCAGCACAGCGAAGAAATATAATCCTATTCCACATTTATTATTTCTGATATTAATGCTTATTAACATAGATTTCTATATTTAAAACAAAGACAGCCCATTAATGTGGCATGCATTGAACCTTCATTTTCAAGGCAAATAAGAAGATATTGAATTTATTGAAAAAATATGTGCAGCACTTTGCCCCGGGCCAGTTTTTTTTTTTTTTTTGGGGGGTGGTACAGAATGTAGTTACAGAGCTGGATTGTAAAATATAGATTTAAATGTTGATTATAGTTTTAGTTACGTCTATTGCCTTTAAAACTTGTATAAGCATGGATGTTAGTTTGTCTGTGTGAATCAAAAGTGCAGTAATTAAATTAGGAGTTTATACAGTATGCAGGGTTTAGTAATGCACATGTTTACAGTTTGCCATCCCAAGGGTTAAATTAGAAACCCATTCATGCCTCACACCCCAAAACCAAACAAGTAATTTCTTGCCATTCTCTTGAAGCGAATCAGGCCTGCCTTTCGTCTCCCTAATGTGAACACTGTCTTATACAGTCGAACAATTACAACAGTGCATTATCCAACTCGCTGACTATAATTCAATTAACTCCCTCCCCCTGGCTTCATCCAGCCGGATAATACACACATTAATTAACAACAGAATCCAATATCGGCTGTTCTGCGCCTCCACTTATTTTCATTTCCCATAAAAAGGTCATAGCAGCCACTTCCAACTGAAGACAATTGCTGTAAGTGTGTAGTAATGGATTATACATGTATATCACCAGGCAGAGTGGTGAAGTAACCCTGCTGGTCGTCAGCGGCCTTGGCCCAGCTGACACAGCTGCGATTCACATCCATCAAAGGTGCCATTTTGCCAAATCTGACTGGTGTCATTTCACTGCAGGCAGAGCCATCTAGGCTGATAAAATGACAGCAATATGTACCCGCAATAGACACTAAAACAATACAACAACAAACAATAAGAAACTGTTGTTTGAGTTGTGTTGTTTGATAGAACGTTAGTTTCACCTAAATGCCTTGAATGCAAACTGTCATGAAAGCACGTTACGAATACGCCAAGTTCAGGTGCATGAACAAACCCCAAATGTGGGTTTTGTTCATGTTTGTCTCTGGCTCACGAACAGCGTATCATATTCCTTGACATGCAAACAGCCACTGACTTAACAGGTGTGTCTTCCGTTGTACCAACATGTGACAGAACAACAGAAACACACTGAGTGCAGATGGTGAGGAAATTATGATTTTAAAAAGGAACATATCAAAACAAACTCATTTTATCACCTTAGCCGATTCCACACTTTGGAGAATGCAACATGTCGTCAGTCACGACCTACATGCGCTACATCTGCTGCATCTGAAGAAACAACCCACAGGCAGACAGCCCATATGACAAAACATTCAAACGGTACAAGGACATAACCCACACAGTAGTGTGCTACATCGGTTGAAAAGCCTGGCTTCAGGAAGCTTCTCGCTGTAGTTGACTCCTGCTATGTTGTCCCAGATCACAGGCACTTTTCAAAGGCAGCGCTGAATCTGTAGAACAAGTCTGTTCAATCTCCTGCTCTGCCACAACCTCAGACATCTGATCTAGTTGCACACGTGAGCCATGTATTAGTTTGACTGTAGGTTTTGTAGACGGGAGATGCAAAAAGGGTCTGAAGAGTAAATGCTTGGAAACGGCACATTCTTCAGGGGACCACATGGGGGAACTGACTGCACAAGGCTTGACTGATACACTGCTGTCACGAAAACAACCAGGTGTGCATCATCACGGTCTTCTAGCCAAATACAGTGAAACCCACTTCACTTCTGGACTCGGCTGCAATGTTTTGGCCACAGCTATTGGTGAGTACCGTTGGCATTCAGTAGTTACATAGACGTCCGTTGACAATTTCTTGGGTTGTATTAGTAGCAATAATTACATGAATATTTGAAATTAGAGTATTACTGTAGACACACAACAAACACACAAGTCCTTACGCTTTTAATTTCAATAATAAAAATAACTTGCCCTGTGCTGCATGTCATTCCCTCTCTCTCTTCTCTGCTTCTTGTCTCTCTCTGCTAAAACCTATCCTAATAAGGCATAAATGCCAAAAAAAAATCTTAAAAGATTTTAATCATAAAACGGAAATGTTAAATGAATGTTAATTCATTTTTTTTAGTGCAATGTTTCACCTTAGTACGTCTTATTTTCGTATATTATATTAATTAATTGGTAAAGCAGCTCTTATTTCACAATCACAATCATCAGTGATTTATAATCTTGATTTCCTGTATCTGTTTAAAGTTGTCTCTTTCTTTTTTAGGACAACAGAGCGGAAAGGGCCATTGAAGTGTGTAAGAAAGTGGTGGCAGCATTTTCATATTTGTGGGGGAAAAAGAGAGATCTGAGAAATCAACCTCCCCAAACACCAGCTTGTTACAGAGTCGCCAACCAAGATGGTGGCAAGAGTGCTCAAACAACAGAAGTGCATCGTTCAAGTCCTGGCTTCAGACATAAACACCTGACACCTGGTGCCAAAATGGCATGAAGCATTAAAGCAGCAGTGGACGATGTTGGAAAGCCTAGCAAGTCCTAGCTAGATTTTTAAAGTAGCCCAACCGTAGACTGTATATATTAGTGGACGAAGGAACCGTGACGTCTCTCATTGGTTTGTGCCGTTTTGAAGCCAGGAGTTTGCGATTTGGCTTCAGCATGTTGGCTTTTTGGAGCTGGAGGTGACCATATTTGGACATAAGGTCTGTCAGCTAAAATGTGTTTTATTAAATAAACTGAAACTCCAAAGGTCTGACTCGGTAGGCGAGTGAGCTGTCATACTGACCTGTCAAAGCCTGACACAGCAAAGTCTTCTATTAGCCCTGAGTTCTGATTAACAAAGGAAAATTTAAAGACGGACCAGATGACTTATTAGAGGTCCAAATAGAACGGATGAGACTGGAGTGAGTCCCGGAAAGCCAGCTTTAGATCATTGCATGTTCTTTGTTGTAGAAATAAAAATAACAAAGGAAAAAATAATCTAATGTGTGAGTGTGTGGAGACATGGGGTATAGAGAATGGGATTGTGACGTCATGCCGCACGCACCGTGGGACTTGGGGTCACGGAGGCTTCGGTGGAGATCAGTGAATGAGGACAGACGTTGCGGTTTTGTGGATATTAACACTATTTTCAAACTTAAAAATTCAGTGGAATAGTGAACGCTTGCTGTGTTATCAACTCTCAGTCATTCTCACGACCGGCGAGGAAAACAAATGAAGTGCAGTTTTTCAGTTTTCCAGCTTGAAAGCAACTCAGCTCTGCAAGTTAACAGCGGTATCTGCCTACCTGTGCAACACTCCAGTCATACGCAACAAGTGCACGGCAGGGGCGACCAGTTAGCCACGTGGACCGACTGTGAGTCATTGGCTGGGTTAGTTACAGGCCTGTGATGGCCACAGACACCAGATTTTGTTCTTTTTTTTATCTTAGATTCTTTATTATCTTGATTTATTGATTTTCTTTTGGGATGTAAAGAGCATTTCAACAAATATAACAACGTTTTTAATAATCATAAATGTGAAGCTGTTGTTCAGACCAAAATGCTTTATGACATCAGTGGATGCTGACAAAAATTCTGGTATACCTAGATGAAAAATATCCAGACCAGGTGAATGATGACCTGCTTGATGTGGCTGCCTTAGTCAATCTGAGGTTCAAGACTAGACAGACCAGACAAAGTAGAAGACATTAAAGCAAAGGCATTGTCTGAAGTGATGGATGATGACCAAGGCCAAGATGTCTCGCCTCTCACTGAAAGGCAAAAAGAAGAGCGCGAGCTGGGAGTCCGCCCGCCTGACACTGAGAGTTTGAGTCCCGATTGTGGTGGAGGCTACAAATTCCAGGAGTGAGCGAAGAAATGTTTGTGTATCCTGGTCACCAGTACCCCCTCTGAAAGAATGTTTAGTAGAGAAGCAAATGCCATCACATGCACCAGGGCAGTGTTAAAACCAGAGAGAGTGGACCAACGTCCTCCTGCTTTTAGTTTGAAATGAAGCTCTTTATGATCACAAACAGGACATGAGAGTTGTTTTTATAGGTTTTGTTGTGTAGCGGAAGTTATTGTCTAATTTGTGTGGTCTTGATGTGTTTTGAATAGAAATATGTAGCGCTCTAAAAACTATAGATTCACTGATTATAGTTTTCCGTTTTTTCCATTTCTGTCTTTCAAAAAGCAATAATTGACAACATACACAAACATTTTTGTAATTTTTCTTTAACGGAAATTTCATTTATATGTTCACACGCATCAGATTACAGGACCTTGACTTTTTTATCCTTTTTTTTTTTTTTTTACACATCACTCAATAAAAAGTGCACCATCTTACAAACCTTCAACTAAAATTGTGAAAAAATTTAGTATTTGTACTTTTCCAAATGCTAACAGATGCAACCAATAATAGAAACAGTATATAAGTCAGTACATGTTCACTTCTGCTGATGGGCAACTCAGACGGGGAACTCTGTACCTGCACAGACAAAGAGTTGGCCAGCAGTTACTCTACCTCAGGTTTCTCCTTCAGTATTTCATCATGTACTGAAAGCAGTGGACCACATGGCTTTTTGGCTGCAGGTGCTTTTCTGACAGGTCCAGGTACTGTGGATGCTTGGGCAACAGGTTCCTGCTCTCCCCCTCCAGCATAAACACACACACCTGTTTCACTTGATTAACCTCTGCTGAGAAGTAGCTATTCTTGTACATTTTGCATAAACAAAGACAAGAAGTTTGAAGACAATTAGCGCCCACTGATGCATGCTGATTGTGGCTGGCAGCTCATACTCTGTAGTGTATGAGCACATCAGTGATTGCAGTACATAGAGTATAGGAGGCACTTTTCCGTCTGCTTTGACGTCTTGCTGCAGTAGTTTCTTTGACTTACCCTACTGTGTCTGGATGTCAGGTCAGAGTTAAAATTTGCAGTGTTCCTTCTAGCTGCCACTACGTCAACGATGCTGTGTTGAGAGAGCAGACACTCGTTCATCTCCCACATGTGTGTGTGCTGTCCAGGGCAAACTCACCAGGTTACCCTCATCCAGTGCGTTGGTCATATTTCATATATTGTCACACAACACTACATGAACTCTGGTCTCGCCTGTGACCCACTGTTGCAACATTATGTCAGATTTGGCTAGAGTAGCGCAGTGGGACCCAGGGGGAGCATTAACCGAATATTTTCTATCATTGACAGATTTTTTAAAAAACTGACAGACAAATCTGAAGACTGTCCATCATTTTGACAGATTAGATCACTTAGGCCGATCGTTTTATTTGACCTTTAATTGACCAGAAAAAAATCTCCCCTGACATACACTTATTATATATATTATATATATATGTTTGCAGTTTCCGTGGAGAAATTCTGATCATATTCATTAGAGGAGTATACGTTCATTATACGCACTTTTTTAAACTTTTTTTTGTATGAACCAGCCAAAATAAGTCCTTTTATATCATACAAACAGACATATGAACCTGGTTTATAACCACTGCTATTTAACAGTTTACTTACAGCTCAGAGGTTGTTTTCTAATGAATTTTCAAATCTGCATCAGTCATCGTTGATATGCCTGCTGTACTTGACGTTGATACCGTGGCCCAGGTGTTGTGCAACGCGTCTTTGTGGAGATTCTCCCTGTCATCCACTTTAAGATGAATTCCCATCTCCTTGAGGGTAGGCGCTGCATGCGTGAGGGTCAAGAAGGTCTTCACTCCCGATTCCAAGTGGATTTTCAACTGTGCAGGGATCAGTGACTGGGCTTTCACTCTTTTCTCTTGAGTTGTTATATTACCTCCTGCACCTGCTTGCATTTCTGCTGTACCTCTGATGTGTAGTCTTGACCAAAGAAGACTTTTTATCCTCCACGCTTGTTTAAGTATGCCTTCTTTAACTCTGTAGTCAGAAAATCTGACAACAGTGGATTGTGGAGGGGTGGAGTCCTTTCATTTCATAGTCGGGGATCGGTGCACTCTGTCCACACACAAATTACAAATCATCCGGTAACTCAAGTAAAGTGTGCATCAGGTTTATTATGACATTACCCATGAAGCTCTTTTTGTCCCCTTCTTTCACTCCGTATATGCACAGGTTGTTCCATCTTGCTCTAGACTTGAGATCATCACACAGACAACTTTGCTTCTCGGTCTAGTGGACAGTGAATGGCTTTCTTGTGTCAGAAAGTCCTGTCCTCTGTTTCACTTGACATTCGCAACTTGTTCTAGTTTTGTTGTGCACTCCAGTACATCACTGAGGGTGGCTTCTACCCTGGATAAGGTGACCTTCGTGTCTTGATAAGCCTCCATGTGTTCCTTCCTTAGGTTGTGCAACTGTGTGAGCACAGCCGCCATGTTTTCTTAAGTGCATGTTTCGCATGAGAGGAGGAAAGCAGCGCCGTGTCCAGTTGGGTGGCCAAGCGATTCCACCTGTCACTTACTCTAAATGGCTGCTGCAGTTATCAGAGTTATAACTGGTTGATATTTATGGTAGATGTTGAATTGTAAAACCCTATATAAGAAGGTCTGTGTCTCACATTAGCCGCCTCATTAAAAGTCTAAAAACAGCCACTCACCATAAGAGAAAGACGGAGAGGACAAGGTGAGATAAGGAGACACACACACAAACATAAAAATGTATCCTACTACAATCACATAGAAGGGTAGAGAGCAAAACAGAACAATGGCGGGGTGGAATGGGGTCAGGGCAGTCTCGTTCATCCCCATTCAACGTGCCAACCTAATTACCAGAGGAGAGGGAAACAGTAATTAGTAGCGAGTCTCACCTCGTTAATCACAAAGGGCTTCTTCTCTCTATTTATATCTGATTAATGGCATGCTTAAGCACGGCGAGATATTTATGTTTCTGTTAATTGTGTGCAGCTTGTATCTGCTCCGCTCGCTTCAGCTTGCTCACACCCCCAACCGACACACACAATGATCCACACACAGACACACCTCCGCTACACCTACCTCATCTCATTATAGGCTACTACTTACTGTTTTGCTCTAACAGTCAAAGCTGTTAAAAGACTGTAATTTGTCTCATACCTGATTTGTTTCTTCGTCACAATTAGCCTATTAGCCTTGATCCCTAGTCTGCCATTTCACCGCTGCAGGAGGTGAAAATCTTTTTTACGCTCTCCTTTTTTCTTGTTGTGGTGACTCTTGATGAACCTCAGTGAATTCAGGAAGTACATGTTCCCACACAAACTGAGTCTACTCTCGTGCCACACAATATAAGCATAAATAGATGCAGTAGTAAGGGGTATTTACCAAAGATAAAATATTAACCTGAAAACATGCACAATAAATTCTTTAAAGAGTTTGATTGCTCCTGGTAATTCTGTACTTTCTGCACAATGACAGGATTTCACGGTAAGCTTTTACTGATGGCCCTGCTTCCTTCAAGTGTTCAATAAGAGGTAAATAAGAGGTGATTTGACTGACTCCAGCATCCGCTACACCCTTTAATAATATAATAATAATTTCCTAAGAGGGCTGCCTGATGCTACTTCACTCTGACTGCAAAATAATCATATTTCCTGTACCTGTAGCTTGCCTGGCAGACTCTTTTTCTTTTCTTTTTTTTTGCACCATGCACTACTGCATGTCTTCGAACTGTGAGAGGAAGCAGAAAAGGCGGGGGCTAGGATTTGAACCGTGGGTGAGGTTATGTTAACCGCTGAGCTTTCATGCTACCAAACTGTGCCTTTAAAGAAAACCTCCAACCCTAGAGTGATGGAGAACAAATGAAGGTTTTGGTAGATTTGACCAATTTCCTGAGAGGTCCAGCCCATCTCTCTGCTCACCTGTCTGTCTGGGTTGTGACAGGTGTAAAAGCTCAGAGACGTACATGGAAACAGAGTAAGAAACATCTGGTAATAGATGAGCCTGTGATTGAGGGACTGTGTTCTTTCCCTCCTTTTTCTCTCCCCTGCTATCTATCCAACATTCCAGCACAGCTTTGCCAAGCTCAGTCGCTCGTTGTGATGGGAAGGGAGGCATAATGGGAGAGGATCAAAGAGCTAAACGAGGGGCTAAAGATACTGAAGCAGATTAGCAGCGCTTCCCACAATGCCGACAGCTGCTCATAACCACGCTGGGCCTAAAGATATTGTTTCAGATTAGTGGCAGCGCTACAATGCCCAGGCAGCTGCCGTCTGCTGCCCATAATACAATAGGAGAGGGAGGATCAGCGCGCACACTGAAAAACATGTGTTATCATCACAAAGGGATTGTCAGCTTCAAACGCCTTACATCCCTCTGCCATCCCTCAGGATCAAACAGGCTGCTGGCTGGCAGTTATCACAGAGCTCTCTTCTAGTCTAGTCACATCCCTATTTTCCACTTTTCACTCTTCTTCCCTTGTTTTTTTTTTCTTCCTCTCTCTTTTCGCCCCCTCTTTCTCTCTCGGCGGGGCCTAATCTCAATCACTCTTATCCTCTAAGCCATCGTCGTTCATAATATGCTCCTGACATTGCTGACGGACAAATAATCAAGACAATCCCTTTTGTCTGGAGTTCGTCTTTCCCTCAGTCTTTCCTCCTCTCTCTCCCTTTTAGAATTATCAACAACACAGGATCTTATTGTAGAGTGCTTGATATATCTCAAAGCGATGCATTGTTTGCGTGAATTCTCTGACAACCTCAGAGCCATACTCAGCATCATAAAGAGGGAAGTGTCTGAAACAGATAGGGGCTGCTTTGTTCTGTATTGTAATGGATGAACTCTCTAACTCAATCCAGAGCGTACTAAACAGGCTCGAGCTGAATGCGTTTGCAGATATGAATGTGTCATATTATGAGGCAACAATTACAAGAATTACATGAGAATTATGCTCTGCAGAAATTACATTCTTTCACACAGGAGATCTTTCCATTCCTCTCCTTCCATACGCGATGCTCTCTGATTTGCCTCTGCCTCTTCGGTGTCGGGAGCGATCGAAAAGTATATATACACACGAGGAAGGGCAAAACAAAAGAGACGGGTGAGCTTTTTGCATTTTCAGTCCGGTTTGATTAATTTTCACGAAAGTGTGTGACAAAATCCTCAGCAGACCTCAGCTGTGACTGCAGGCGATGAGCTTGAAGACAAACTGATAACATGTCTGATCTGACAGTTTATCAGTTAATGTCGCATTTGTGTCTTCATTTTACGCTGTTTTACATCATTAACAACATTTTTACAACACTTTTAACTCTCACTGTCACACACACACACACACACATTACAAGCTTTAGACAAGAGAAAGAGAAGCATTTGTAGCATTTGTCACTGAAGTGGTGAATAAACACGAAGTCCCATAAGCATCCCTATGCACACAAATGCATACAGTACAGTAAACATGTCCAGACATTCAGTTATTGCAGCTATTTGTATTACTTTCCCCAAGAGTAATCTCTCGGAGCTTGAGTTATTGCATGCATCAATCTGGAGATTGAGAGACTATACTGATGAAAACATTTTATGGAAAAACACAGGATGCATTTACATGATACTGGTTTGCTATTAGGAGAGGTAGTGGAAAATACAAACAAGTTTGTTTTCGTTTCACAGTTTATTTCGAATTTTCACTTTCTGTTTTTTCTCGCTTTTTGTCTGCGTTCACCTATGTCCACATTCTTAGCACGAAAATGTTGATGAGCTCAGTATAGAGGGACTGAAATATCAAATGAATCCTACATCCATGGACCTTTTACCCCTGGTTTGATGTTTTAAAAATGAATAAATTCTAACCTGATTTATAGGACATAAATCCCATAACCTGAACAGAAACCTAAAACAAAATCCAAGCCTTTTCCAATTAGATCTACATTAATGAGGTGCAGACTGAGATGAAAGAGGTATAAAGATAAAGACATTTTAAAATGTTAAAACAATTGAATTATTGATCATCAGAAGGATGTTCCTGATAAGAGACAAAATAAGACAAAATACATACATTTGACATTTGAAATGAAAGTGGTCGTCACTTTTGGCTGAAATACATACCATTAGATTTCATATGTTTATTTTCTTGCCAAAAACCACATAATGACACAATGTTTGTAATCCATAATACGTATGATGCCACAAAAGAAGGTGATGCCGCTGACAGCGGAGTTAATCATCTACTTGAAAGAGAGGAGCCGAGAAAACAGAGTGAATGCTTCTGTGAGTTGATGTGTGAGGGTCTGTGGAGTCGTTTCAGCGCCTGGATCTCTCTGAATCTCCAGTAGATGCCAGCAGTGAACCATTTAAAACGCTAACACGTCTAGCCCCCTCTAATTCAAGGGTGCTCTGCATCTAACTGCTTTGGAGTTGGAGATGGTACAGATGGCTGGCCTAAACGCAACACTTATCCAGACATTTCACTGTTCGCAGAATGATATCAAAGTCAACTCAAAATGGAGGCTGTGCCATCAACTTGAAACAAATTCTAACACTTCCAACAAAATTGTATTGTGAGTAAAGTCGCCACGGATTTGGTCAGCATTCAGCACAGATGTCCCCCCTGTGTGTGTTTGTGTTAAATAAAACTAGTGCTCACATCCTCTTAAAATTCAGCTGTGGATTTTCGGGGATAAATGCGCACAATTATAATGTTTTAATCCAGATTGGAGTCGCACACATTTATTTATTTCAGAGCGTGAGAGTTTAAATCGTATATCAAAAAAAAACCCAACAACAACATAGTGCCGGAACTAAAACAAATGCCCTAAATTTCTGTATGTGAAATATGGAAGAAGAACTGAAATAGAAACATCTTCTTGAGTTTGTCTTTTAGGAGCTAAAGAAATGTCAAAGTGTTGCACAGTACAGTTCCAGTTAAAAAAAAAAAAAAATTCCTCTTTTCGTCTTAACGTTTTTCTGCTGTTTGTCCTTATCTTGACACGGATTGCAATCACACGAGCTCAGATCAAAGTCGTCAAATTTCCCACATGGGCTCACAGACCTGCTGTCATTTTAATGTTACAGTGCAAACGTCAGATTGCATTAATACATGTGAATTTAAGACTACACATTTATTCCAGAACATTTTCTCCCTTGCATTTTAAGTGTGTGTGGGGAGAAAATAAAACCTTTGTAAATGTGATATTATATTTGTTTAACTAGTTACCCAGGATACCTTTCATTTTTACCCTCTTACACCCTTTCTCTCACTGTCTTTCAGTGCTCTGCTTTTCACTTGGCTCCATTAGTTTCCATTAGTTCCTTATTGCACACACAGTTTTTGGGATTAAATAGCTGTGAAAACACTCGCAGTACGGGCTGTTCACTCACATCCAATTTTTGACAAAACATGTTTACAACTGGTTTCAGAAGTAATACACTGAATATGTGTTTTTGTGTGTGAGGTCATCTGTGTGTGTGACCACTGTTTGAGCTCCAACAATAGGTTATCTGTGCCTATTTCTGGAGGGCGGGGCCCCGGAGACCTGGCCTCCCCGCTTGATTGGCTGGCACTGCGCTGTGAGAAGTTTACTTTGGATGGTGCTGTATGCTGGATTTTTTCGCTTCCAATTAAATGTGGAATGCAGCTCTCTTGAAGGCCATTTGAAGTATGTTGTGTTTGCATGTGTGTTTTGTTTGTTTGTCTCAGTACCCTCCTCTTTCATTTTCACACACAGGGGTCTTTCAGCGGAGACGAGACAAGCTCCCCAGCAGGTAAGACGGGACCGCCAACCCGCACGGTTATTCTTCACAGTGTCCTCCGTGTCAGTTTGTTTCCGTCTGTGTTTGGTGTTGTGACCTTTTAAAAGGAAACAAGGAGGATACAAACACAACGGCAAATTATTTCTCGCAGTGTCAAAATCTTCATCTGGAAAGGAAAAACACTTTGTGCGAAAGCATGTGTGTGTGTGTGTTCCCTGTAAGTCATAAGAAACTTTGGCCTCCGTGTTTACCGATAATGTCAGAGGTGTCTTTTGTCTAGATTTGATTAGTGCCAGCCTTTCGTCTTCCGTGCGTGCACAGGAAAAGTTGCGGCTTGCTTTCAAAGGGCCCGTCTGGACGCAAGACTGTTATTGTGGACCGAGAGCGAAAAAAAGGAAGATGTCATCGATTGCTCAGGCATACAATTTTTCAGGAGAAAAGCGCACAGTGAAATTGCAGAAAAACACAAAAAAAAACACAAATATTAGCACCCGGACTCAAATGTGAAAAGGGAGGTAGAAATAAAGAGAATTTGAACTTAATGAACATGCATTAGTGGCATAGAAGTGCTTTCATCAGGTTTCTTTTCAAACGTGTTTTCACATCCTCTCAGATGCAACATCACAGCACCAGTGAATCTGACCGAGAGGAGAGAAAGTCTTTATTTAGACTCAAATGGGTCTCATCTGAAATAATGAATATGTCCTTGAGAAAAACAAAGAGCCCCACAAAACGAACTACTCTTCTACAGAGACAACGGAGATGGCAGATAATTGTTTTCAAGTCTGGCACTGCTCTGTAAATGAGTTTGTTCTGTTCTGCGGGCAGCTAACTGTGTCTTCCCTCGCTTTTATTTCTCTCATTTTCACACACACACACGTACACTTTTTGATTTTTCTTCTCTTTGCCTTTGTTTTCTTGTTATCTGGCCTCCATATTTACCCTCTCCTTGGCTCACTCAACGCCCTCTCTTTCACTTCTTTTTAATTTCACTATTTCTTTTTCTCCCTCTCTTTTCTCTCAATTCCACATTCTTTGCCGCGGCACGGTTTTTACATCTTTGCTTTACTCATTTCTTTTTTTTCCCTTTTCTTGTTTTGTTTGCTCACTGAGCATTAACAACAGAGGAATTCTCTCTTTTTCGTTCATAACAAATACTTTACCTTGACTTCGGCAGCTTTGTCCTGCAGAAATCTCCTCTAACTTTTATTAGAACTCCACACGAACGGATTCCCACAAAACACTGTTTAGTTTAGCTTTGAGCCATTGTGGACATTTAAATTCCTTTCGAACTGAAGCCTCTGTAGAAGTTGTTTGTTTCATGGGAACGGCAAACGAGTGATGAACAAATGTCCTCTTAGTGGCAACAATAGGTCCTTATAAAATTGTTAAAAGTTGCCTGAAGAATTACTCTGACTGTTAAAGGAATGTTGATCCTCAAACAGAGATATTTTGATGTCATACCATCATGGCTCTGTTGGGGTCTTTAGTTGACTAATGGCTAATGTAACTTTTCTGAAACATGTTGCATTGCATTTGGTACCTATAACCAAAAAGAAAAAGGTGTGGCCTGACAAAAATATAAAAATTCTGTGATCCAAAAATCACGTACAGTATAGAAAAGTCTCAGAAATCTGATTGGTTACCCACATCTACGACTTATTGAGTGATTGAAGCAGTTTGTTTCGCAGTGAAGCACTCAGCCTACCTCACAGTACAAGTATGTAAAAGGTATGTTATCTTCCTCAACAAACATAGAGATACTGGTGCAGCGGGGAAAAATATATGTGATTTTTGTGCAGAAAATGATGTGCATGTAAAACACATCTTGCAGGAGAACCCTGGGATGCTACGTCTCGGGGGGATTTGTCCTTGGAATAGAAACCTGCTTCAAGCAATTGCCCCTGAAGCTTCTCATTTTCAACTGATCTCAAATAGGGCTGCATCAAGTAAGTCATTTATCATCGATTGAAAAATGGTGAAAAATCATCTATAGCCCAAAGTGACATCTTCAGAGAGCCACCAACCAACAGCCCATAACCATGTCTTCTCACATTTGAGAAGCAAAAGCATCAAAAGCTCTTACTTTATCACTGTAGCCTGACCTAATGGCCAAATAAAACACGACTGCCTATGAGAGTGACCTTTGTCAAAAATGTCATCTATCCCTTCAACTTTAAGGTGGGACGATAACAGCACAAGTAAAGTAGTCCATCTTTCTGTTCTTCTTGCAGTCCTTCCATTTTTCTTCTCTAGAGTTTTCGATTCCCAGGGTTCCACTCTGGAGAGCCCGCTGTCCCCTGAGAACCCTACTAAGCCCTTTCTGACTGGGTAATAATGGCTTCCCTACATTGCCTATTTAGACTGCAAGTTTCCATTAAATCTCTCTGTGTCATTACAGTTCATATTCTTAATTATGCAGCAAATGTCCCCTAGGGAACATCATGGAGGCCACACTACTCCACAATCTGTCCATATGGCACTTAATTAAAAGTTTTCTTAAGAATAAATTGCATTCAATTCAATTAAAACTGTAATGTCATACCAAAATAATGGGCATAGCCTCCTACAACGTGCAGCTCAGAACACACACAAAAAATCTTTTCTGTTTTTTTTTTTTTTTGCAATGTTTGCAATGGGAAAAGTGCATATCTCCCTTCCAAAAAAGCCCCCTAGTAGAAAATATGCAAAAAGCAAATATCACCAAAGCCTCCTACATGCCACCGAGCCCCAGGCAACAACCGCGCTTGAACACTCGAGCTATTTCTAGATTCCACTCTTGGAATTCACACCATGACAAATGAACCATTGGAGTTTGGAATTCCTATTTATCTGCTGCGCACAGAGGCACTTGATTTGGGTGTGAAGAATAAAGGAATTATACGGACAAAAAAACAGACGACTTAAAGGATAAATGATAAAAAATAAATAAATAGATTGTGTGTGTGTTTTTCTCTGGAGCCAGAGTTGTTTGTTCATCTGATTGAGGGCGTTTAGGTAGGCGTGTCCTTATCATCTGGATGCTCTGATCTCACCAAAGCAAGACAATTTCAAATAAGCAGCATCTGATATTAAACATCCCTCTGCCACAGATGCACTTCCACCATGCCCTGCAGGATTATTTCCAAGAAAAGACATTTCCTTTTGAACAATAAATGAGATATTTTTAATGTTTTTTTTCACCTAGCTTGATGCCACAAAGAGTTCACATATGTGATGAACACTCCAAGTAAGACTGCCGTAGATGGGTAAACTCTTTCGACTTCCTAACCTCCGCCTGCAGCTCTGAGTGTCATTGCGTACAGCGTGGGCATTGATTAGTAGATTGGGAAACAGGGAAAAGAAAAGTCCATTTGATAAAGTAGGCTGCTGTTCCCTGCACCCCATCTGTTGGGTGTGAGATGCTGACTTCATCTGTTGACGACACGGCGGTGGCTAGGGAACCAGGGATGAGTTGATTTCCCTCTTTCGCTGGTTGAGCAGTGAAGGGCCCTAAAGCGTAAACAAAGTGTTTTTCTTGTTCTAAACACAGAGTCTTGGCTCTGCTCTGGCTTGGACTTGGCTGCTACGTGTGCGTGTGTGTGTGTGTGTGTGTGTGTGTGTGTGTGTGTGTGTGTGTGTGTGTGTGTGTGTGTGTGTGTGTGTG
>JAPQRN010000026.1:22201889-22234922 GCA_037367275.1 Coranthus polyacanthus
CTAATCTGGAGAGCAATATTAAAAATCAAACCTGAATAACTGCGTGCATGAGTGTGTGTGTGTGTGTGTGTGTGTGTTCATTTGTGCGTGCTCACCGTCAGAGTCTCCGCTCATAGTGAAGTCCAGCATGGCGTGGTTGAACTTGTCTTCTGCCTGCTGCTTCAGCTGTTGACTCAGACTCTCCAAGGCAGCCTTGTCCTAAACAACACAAACATTTCACAGTGAGTAACTGAGTGTGAATATCTCAATGAATGAAACCCTTTTAGTGATGCTGAGCTACTCTCCAGTTTGCTTTTACATCCAAATCTATCCTTCTTACTGGCTCAAAATATTAATTTTTTTTAAAAACTCCGTCGATCTCTTTTGAAAAAGTATGAGCCGCACGTTAGAAAATGTAGAAAAGTGGTCTGCAATAAATCCGTTACAATAATAATAAGTAAGTATAAATAAGTCTTTCTGTCGATTAAAACACCGACAGAAAAGGCAGCGATTTGTGTGTTGTGTTTTGGTTCATTTCAATGTCAATCTGTGGAAATGTTAACAACAACATCAAATTGTCGAGTGCCGTATGCCTGCATGCTTGAATACACATCTGTGTGTATGTTTGCATGTGCAAGAATGTTGATTACATTTAGGCCTATTTCAATGTTTACTGTTGTGTGCGTATGTGTATACTGTATAGTGTGTGTGTGTGTGTGTGTGTGTGTCTGTGTGTGTGTGGCAACTCCTGGCAGCCACCTGCGCGAGTGGAGTGCAGCGGCTTGCCTCTCTCTTGCAGAGGCCCCTGAGGGTCGATGCATTAGAGAGAGAGAGCGAGAGAGTGCAGAGCGGACGAGAGCGAGGCCACGCCGCACGGCCCCCTGGGTATTTATTACAACCAATAAAAGGCTGATTTACTGAGCATTTACATGCTTAATGCAAGCAGCCGGCACACTCTACGCTAGAACCTGACTGTCGACGAACACACACACCCGCGCACACACTCACACATAGACACGCGGCCGTGCTCCAGCGCCAGCATTTTACAGTTTAATTATACGATTAGGATCGGTACCCAAAACACTGTCGTCTTCTAAAACAACCTTCCAAAAAGTGTCCCTCTCCATTTACATGTGACCCT
Organism: Coranthus polyacanthus; assembly: GCA_037367275.1. Taxonomy (NCBI): domain Eukaryota; kingdom Metazoa; phylum Chordata; class Actinopteri; order Kurtiformes; family Apogonidae; genus Coranthus; species Coranthus polyacanthus. Next base: position 22,203,010 of record JAPQRN010000026.1, read on the forward strand.
GGCGAGCTGGCTGGTTGGATGGAGGGAGGGCAGAATGATAATGAAATGCATTTTGTCTGTTTTTAGTCCAACAGAGTTTAATTGTTAGAGATAATTTTTCTCCAACATTGGAATAAATAGAGCTAAAAAGACAGACGGGGAGGAGAGAGGGAAAATAAAAGCTAGAGCATACTGTGGAAAATACTCTTTTTTTAAAGGCTTTTTTAAAGTATATTACATTTATTTATTGTGTTTTGACGAATGAAAAAATATGCCAGAAGTTTGGAATGATTTAGTCATTTTGTATGTAAATCAAATATTTTAGTGAAACAACACAATATGTTAACTTTTTTGTCACCTTCACACTTTCAGATTTTAAGATTTTGCGTGCTTTTAGAAAAGGCTTTTTGCAGCGCGCGAGAGAGGCAGAGAGAGATGAACAGGGAGACAGAGTGGATGACAGCCTAGTCTGACATTAAGCCCCAGTGCAGTACATGAGGAAAGTGGATTGAATGGCTGACACTGGAGCCAAGACACAAAGTAGCGACAAAACTAATCCTCTGAGTGTGTCACAGATGACACTGTTGTATCTGAACACGGAGAGCTCGCCGACTTCACACTCGCAGCACAAAGCCAAAGGGCCGAGGAAACAGAAGTCAGCGTGAGCGCGAGGTTTTATGTGAACTAAACGAACTCCGAGACTGAGAAAGAGCCCAATTTGTTCATGCAAAAAATACATTTCTTTCTAGCTAGCGCACATCTAAAAAAATGTAAAAACTGCATTCCGGGATGAAATGTAATTTGTCGGACTGACAAATTTCTCAATAATACGTAGTAATTATGTTCATTAACAAACCATTCTCTTTTACTCTCAGGCCACTTTCATATGATAACATCTGCAGGAATTGTGTATTAAAAAAATGGTTTTTTTTTGTCTCAACAACAAGCTCAAAAACGTGTCTGCGTAGAGAAAAAGAACGTTCTCTTACTCTTCAGTACATTGTGTCAAATTACCTGACTCACTTCTCATTAGACTGAAGCTCTGAAATGGTATCTTCTAATAAAAAACTATCTAATGAGTTGGAAATTATCAGTGTAAATGTGTGTATTAGAATTGATTTTACATCAAATTACTGATAGATCAGAGTGCTTTTGGCTGTGTGAAACACACTGGATGAAAGAGGTTAAAAAAAAGAAAGAGAAAGAGACAGATAGAGCTGTTGAATGTCAGCGGTGCAGATGCTCCGAGCGCACTGTTCATGTTTGTGTGTGCGCTTGCGTGTGCACCAGCTGACTCCCAATGTGTTTAACAAATAACTACAATTTAGCCACGCTGCCGAGGAGCCGGCGCCGTCACTTCACATTACTGTCTCCTCGACGCTCCGCTCCGCCACACACACGCGCTCATAGCCCTGCAGTGCGCCTTACAGACACACTCATTACCTCTCAGACGCCTCTGGTTTTACCTTATCTGGCCCTGTTTAGCTTCAACACATTTCAGCGAGCACATTGTACACTGATTTACCTCCTACATAGTGCAGTAGGCATGGCATATGGCAAGGCAAATTATTACACACTGACAATGAGACGGTACAGCTCGTGATGACTTTGGAAAGTTTTTGAGAATTTTACTGCATTTTGAGTAGATTTACGAATTTCTCTAGAATCAGCTGTATTTTTTTTTTGTTTTTTTTAAGAGAAAAATGTAGAAGTTGTGAGGGGCTTTTTGAGTTTCCCTTTAGTGTATGATGCCACTGATGAGTAACAGTCATTTAGCATAAAAAAATTATATCATAATTTGTATTTTAAACTGTAGATTTTACAGAAATGATTTCAGAAATCTGTTTATATAAGCCCTATATTTTAACGGATTTTAATGTACCTCAAATTAAAGACGTATACAAAAACTAGGATTATATCATGACTTGACGGACATGACTGTACGGGCAGTAGCCACAGTTCTATGTCTGACACAGTCTGATCCCCTGTCACATGTATGTAGATCTTTTACCTTGTCTGAGCGTCCGTTGTTGAGGCTGAGGTTGCTGACGGCGGCCACCTTGGCGTCCAGCACCTGTTGCTCTCTTTTCAGCTGCTCCTTCATCTGCCGGGCCTCTGCGAAGGCCTTGGTCACGGCTTCATGGTCATTCAGGTAAGCGCCCGAGGTCAGTGAGGACAACAGGTCTGCTGAGACACATGCAGAGGCGGAGAGAAGACACTTAGAAATATATTCTTTATTAGAGAGGAAAAAGAGAATTAACAGAAATTTTGCAATGCCATTTTGCATTTTCAGTCCAGCTTGTAGAGAAGTGTGTGTGTGTGTGTGTGTCTGTGTGTGTGTAGGAGATTTCATCCAGAATAAACCTTCCAGTGAACCATGAGGTAAAGACATTAACATAAACTTGACGAGGGGTGTTTGTGTGTGTATACCTCTCGTTTTGTTTTTCTCAGACTAACACACGCACACATGTACATACTGACCACTTGGCTATTGAACTGGGCACATGAGTCAGTGTGCCTCAAGCTAGCCTTGTTACAAACAGCCCACCGCCTCCCCACCTGCCCTCAGTCTTAAACACACAGACAAACAGACAAAAGAAAAAAAAAAAACGACTGATAAATTCTGCCAAAACTTCCACTGCTGGCCATCTTCTGTTCTCTGTGCTATAGTCCCACACGTGAAAACACACAAATACATACAGTACATACACATACACGTGATGGTCTGTCTCTTTTCGTCTGAACATCGAAGGTTTTATTTTGAAGAAGAGGTGGCCAGATGATTCTTATTAAAGCTAAAAGGTCCTGCTAATTTCCCCAGCCGTGAGCATATGCCCTGCTGACAAGCAAAGCTCACATCTCCATGCTACTCCTCGCCGCCTATTATTTCTATTATTTCTGCAGCTTAGTCGCAGATGAGGCATTTGAGGCATCTACTCTGTGTACGCGTATGGTTGTGTGCACTGCTATCGCCTCTCTCTATCAGTTGGGTTAGCTCTCAACAAAGAGCTGCGGCTGGCTTATGGGGCCTTTATCTGCGCTAATCCCCACCGCTAATGCCATCTCAGGCCAGATTACCAGCTTCAGATTGGTAATGACAGAGCCGTGAACTCTTTCAGAAGTCATAACCGGAAAATCTGGATGTGAGCGAGGACAAAACGGGGGTGGGCGGGAAGGGGGGGGGGGGGGGGAGGACAGAAGAGGCAGAGGAGAGAGGGCGATGGAATCGGGTGGCAGTCAATTTTAATCTGGAGTCAAAAGAGAGGGAGGGGGACAGATAGATATTCTTGCACAGATGAATGTGTGTGTGTCTTGTGTGTCTTGCTTAAACTGACAGCGATGCCAAGGATCCAGACAAGTGAATATGACCCAGATAGAGGAGGGGGGGTCCTCTCTCTTCCTCTGTGCACACACAAGTTGTGTCTCAGTCTGAGTACCAAATCTCTACAGACAGGCGCGGTACATTTTTGACCACAAAAACTCTCAGGCAGGAAGGTCAGGGGGAACTGCAGTATTTTCTGACAGGGACAAAGACAAATGTGTGATTGTGGTAGAAGTTACAGGCACTGACAGTCCTTCAGTTTAGTTTGGGATGGGTAGATGGATGGATGGACAGATGAAGGGGGAGAAAGCTAAAGGTGCCTCTGGGTAAGTAGGTGTCAAAAAAGACGGAGAGGTGTACACTGTGGAGAAGCTGGAAGAGACAGACAAACTTACACTAGTCATTTACGTGGATACAACATAGGGTGTCACTAAATGAACTCAGTTTAATCACATGTTAATCTGCAGATATTCAACCAGATCATATACTACTTTTTTCCTTTTAATTACGGCCTACAAAACAAATCCTCAATTGTACACGTTTGACACAAATTCATACGACACTAAATTCTTCGTTAACTCCTATTTTCCTTTGTCTAGAAAAGAAGCTATTCAGCAGCAGAAGTACAATGGAATTGTGCGCACACTGTTGGACTAAATCTCTTGCCACCTCTTTAATTTGCACTATATCCACTACATGTATGTCTTACGCCTGACTGTATGTACACACATTCTGTACTTTCCACCCACACAGACACACACATCAAAAAGACCGTAACTAGACTCTTGTCCAATTTGTCTGCCCGCTCTCTCCCCTCTGAACTTGTAACAGGAATCCTAATAACACTATGAACTGTAATAACAAATGTTCTGGTGACCGGGTAAACTCAGTGGCAACAGATGGGACCCTGAGTAACAACAAAACTGGGATGTGCAATACAAAACACACTGGTCTCTTCACACAAATACTCAGCAGGGATCACACACAAACTTTAAACACTGTAATCCATTTTTCTGAACAAAAAACATCTGGGACTGCAAATCCACTAATCTGATATTAAATCCGCCGATTTGTTGAAAAACAGTGAGATTAGCCAAGAAGACAGGGGAAAAAAATGACTAACTGCCTATTGCATAGGAGGATGTGGGATTGTGTTGAGTGTGTGTGTGAGCCTTTCTGTGTGTTTGTGTGTGCTGTCATTGTGTCATTAATGCTGTGTGTTTGCGCTGTCCTGGCTCATGTAAGAGGCTTGTCTAATCTCATTGGTGATACCTCCTGTCTGTCATGCGCTCCTCTCTTTATTATTCCCCCGCTTCATCGCTCAGGAAAAAAACGTGTTAATCCCCATCTCTCTCCCTCTCTCTTTCCCTCCTTACCCTTGCTCCTATGTCTCTCTGTCTCTTTCAGTCACTAATAAACACATAACAATGAAGCAGCCCCAAGGCAAATAGCGACACGGAGGAAAAACACAAACACACTAATTATAGCTTGTTACATATGTGTAATATTTGAACTATCAGTGTTGCGTGAAAAATGGATTAAGAGTACAAAATAGTGATTCATTTATGCCATATTTTATGTATGTGTGCATATGGCCGGGTATGATTATGGTACTGGCATTACCAACAATGGCAACTCTACGAGGAAAATGCTATTCTTAACATCACCACAACCATCAGAGCTACTACGGTGTTCCTTAAAAAAGTACATTTGTTATACTGAACAACTTGCAAATATATTTCATAAGAGTCTGCCTGTAGGGTAATTTATTCTGGTCAAGAGTGGATCTGGATATGACAATAAGTAGCCATCTAAAGACAGAGTTTTGATTAAATTAACAAAAATCCAAAAGTCCAAACTGCAATGCACTTTTTGAGATATCCTCATTTCAATTATGTGTGGTTTATTTGTGGCATGTAAACAACTTGAAACGACTTGAAGTTCACCTACCTATTGAGCTGACTCTGGCCTGTGGTCCTCCGATGCTGGAGGGGGCAATGCTGTGCTTCATGGAGCCGGCGGGGCCCAGCTTGGCAGCAGCAGCAGCAGCAGCAGCAGCAGGGACCTGTGGGGAAGTTGGGGGGGAGTTGGGTGACTTGCTCTCGGATGCCTTAGGCTTGGCCGACAGGTTCAGTGGCTGTGCACCCTCACTGTCCTGCAAAAACCAAAACAGCACAGTTTCGCCTGCTGTGACCACCGTAGGAATTTGGAAGCGGGAGGCAGGGGAGGACCCCTCGCCCTCCCTCACTGAGATCATTCGCAATCGAAGATTTAATTGTAAACGTAACACGGACTTATTAAATGGGGGCCCATGCACAGCAATGTAGGGCAAGCCTGACGGGACATATGATGCGGTGCATGCCACTGCCCGCATCCAAGCAAAAAAATGAACAGCACAAACAGAAACAAATTGACAGATTTTGGTGCAAACCACTGACATTCACATGCAAAATTATATATTTCCCACAAGCAAACTTTGCCATCTGTCAAACAGGGCAGAGGTAGGACAGTTCATGCACATGCATGTAGCACACTCCACATGTAGGCTCCAGTAAACATGCAGTAAAATAATGTTTCTCAACATGCTAATACAAAGCCAGCATCAAGAGCAACAATCACACTCCTGATGTGGAGAAACACCTTGAAATGATTCTGAAATCTACAGTGGATGCCTCTGTCTGTCTAGCACTGTCATAGGCACAAAGGAAGAACACCTCTTTGAGACTCTATACAACTGTAAGAAACTAAAGACACTGTGACGTCTCAATGTATCAAACGGAGAACAGAACAGAGGACTGTCTGCCACTTCAATGTGCATTTGCTCCATTAGAATCAAGGGACCTTCGTGGCTGTGAACATGGGAGTGTGTGGAGGGAACAGAAGAACAGCACATTCTCCCTCAAAGAAAAGCACTCACATAGTCTCAGCAACCAATCAATACATCTTCTGAAGCAGTTGTTTTTGTTGTTGATGCCATCAGTATTTCTATGTTAAACCAGGGACTTAATATTATGAAGCCAAAGGCTACTCTGTGGAATATATTCATATCAATACATTCACTAATTAATCGTAATCAATAAGCAGTATACATTAATATCAGGTGTGTATTAGTGCGCATTTGGCTCTAGCGCTCCCCTAAATTAATCGGCCTGTGGACCCCCCACTCAAAGCCAGGGGCTATTATCACGTTAATTGTCATGGCAACATCACCCCTGCCGATGACCTAATCCAATCAGTGAGAGTCTCTGAGGGTCACATGACAGGAAGGAAGGAATTAGATTGCCGAGGGGCCAGATGTACATAGACCACTCAGTGTAATTAAAACTCTGCAATTAAAAGGCAGACACAACATGGGGCAAGGGACGGCTTAATAGGCCCACCAGTAACAAATCGCCACAAGAGTGTATATGAAGTGTGGAACTAAAATAAGTGTAAGTAAGGTTTGTTGTTTTAGTTTATATCTATAGCCTTATTATTACATTACTATTGTAATATATTAATTGTTCCTAAGACTGTATTTTATAAAACCTAACTTTGAGCATCATAGTTGTGACCATACATTTAAACCACAGACTCGAATGGAATTGAGACATTATTTTCTTTATTTTCTGATCATTAGTCTAATTGCTGCTTAGACAGAGTAAAATCCAGTATGCACTGGTATCCAAAAAGAGAGCAAGTACTGTGTGTCTTGTGTGTGTGTGTGAGAGTGTGTGTGTTATATCCACTCATTAAGGCCGACTTTCCCTGATTCCCACTCCTTGAGTCGTTCTAAGCCTTATGAGCCCCTCACAACTCAATTAAGCCCTTCCAATTAAGCCCCTACATGTGTATATGTGTGTGTGTGTGTGATCACCAGTTTGTGTGCATGTCTTACTGCGTGCGTGTGTGATGAGGCCTAACCGGATTGTCCTTCATTAGGGGGGTCTTTCTAAATAGAAGGAGACCCCCAAAGATGCCTTCAGTGAGACAATGGGCCGGAGAAGAAGAGGAGAGAAAAGAGAAGAGAAAAACTGAGCAGGATCTTCTCAATCCTGACCCATATTATGGTGGGCTTTGGCTGAGAAAGCGTTTGAATATTTATTACAAATAGATAATGCCTCTGCCTCTTGTACACTGGATGGGGGAGTTTCCTCTCTGCGCCAAGCCAAATCCTATGGTGGGAAGGTGGCCAACCTGCATTATGCCAGTGTGGAGGAATTAGTTTAGACAGTGGAGCTGAGAGGCTTGGACCGACTGTTTATGTGTGTGTGTGTGTGTGTGTGTGTGTGTGTGCGCGCGTGCGTGTCATTGCGACACATTGTTCAACAAGCTCTAAATCTCATGACAGTGTGTGTGCATTTGTGTGTGCGTGTGTGAGGCCTCTAAAGCCTCTGAAAGGCTTGGAATCTTGAATTAATACAATTGCTTTTGTGTCTCTCTTGGCTGATGAAACAGTCTCCAGCTCTGAGAGCGAAAACATGCAGAGTGACAGTGAGAGCCAGAGGGACAGAAAGAGGAAGCAGGAGGAGAAAGATGTGTGTGTGTGTGAGTGAGTGTGTGTGTGTGTGTGTGTGTTTGTGTGTGTGTGTGTGTGTGTGTGTGCTGTATTTCACTGCTGTGGATGCTGACATGTAAAAGCGATATCAGATCAGGGTTCTGTGTCTCACCATAGGAGCTGAAGGTTCACTTAACAGGAGAAGGGTGTGGGCCATCACAGTTTAATCTGGATGTCCATGTCAAAAATGAACATGTGAATCACTTCCTTAATTTCTCTCCACTGCCATTGTTCAACTAATGAACACACATGCAATCTTTCCCTCCAGCTATAAGTGACTGGATATTAATTATGTCTAATCAAATTCTATGAGAGAGACAACTCAGCAGATGAGAGTAAACACTTCCTGAAGTATGTACTGTAAAAACGCATTTTGTACTATTTAGCTTGGTAGACTTGACAGTCTAATCACTGGTAAACCAACTATCCCATACTATTTTTGTCAATACTTACTTACTTATTCTCCACCGCCTTCTGAAAATCAAAATCTTAACACATTTTAATGTAACTGTATTTAATGACATCTTTTTTTTTTAACTTTAATACTTAAACATATGTTTATTCCAGGCTATCAGACGATTCAGTCGAGGTTTTGGTGTAAAATATGAGAGTATGCATGTTTTACATTTTCTCTTTCTGTACGTAAAAGGAGGAATATTACAGTGAAAAATACTCTTACAACTTAAAGTACTGTTTTTAAAAATTTGACCCAAGAAAAAGGTACCATCAGCAAAATGTAGTAGAACAACTCAATATTCAGAAGAACTCCTTTAGTATTAAATATATTATACTTTATTTGAGTTTATTTCTTAACATTAACGTGCAAACAACAAACTAAATGACTACTTTATATAGTTTTAAATGCTGCTAATAGTTGGCACTTACACACCAATCTGGGTTAAATTAAAATCTTCACAGTAACAAGCAAGAGTTATCAAATAAATGTAGTGGGTAAAATGTATAATATTTGCTTCTAAAGTTAAGCATAGTAGAATGAGTAGTACTGACCAGTGCGTGCGTGCAGTGCTTGTCAGCAGTGGGCTACATATGGTGCATGATTTGAATCGCAATATTGTATCAGTCTGTATGCATGCCTGCCTACATCTGAAGATCCACTCTTGCATATAACAATGCTGCGTGTGTGCTGCAGTGATTTGTGTGTCTGTGAGGTGGCTGCATGGTCTCTAGTTGGCATGGTGTCTCGTTCTACACCTGTGTGTATGTGTGCATGCATTTTCGCACGTGTGTGTGTCCATGTCTCACCCGAGGGTAAAGCACTTAAGCGGTGTGTGCCTGAGTCCAAACAGCTGTGAGCAGAGGCAGGCAGCGGGTCTCTAAATGACTAGAGACCTGAGATAGAGCCCACAGGGGGAGCCTACCTCTGAAATATACATGTCACTCACCCTCAGAGAGAGAGAGGATGAGCGAGAGAGACAGAAAGCAAGAGAAAAGAAAGAGAGTGAGAGTGCCTCAAAGGTCGGACTGAAAAGTATCAAAATGAGAAGGACAGAAGCTGAGAGACTGAAAGAAAGACCAAAGAAACAAAAAGTGAAAAAGGAAGAAGGGAAGAAGGGAAGAAAAAAGACATATCTATAGAACACAGCAGAGCACTTATCTAATGTTTGTCTCTCCATGCTCACAAACAGTGCCACTGCACAGGGGAGTAACTCCAAAACAGCGCTGCGGTCAATCTGCCATTTTGGCTCCATAGGGCCTGTCGGGGGCCATGTGTGTCCAGCGGGAGTGGCTGACTGGGGAGGCCATTACTGCTCCCTACTTCTCCTCCACCACAGGCTGCAGCACTTGCCTGTCAGCCCAACTCCATATATATGGTAATAGGACATGAGTCTGTGGGGCGGGTGTGTGTTTGATGGAGGTGGAGGGAGGGAGGGGGTGGTGGACAAGGAAGCAAGGGTCAGCCAAAAGCTTTAATCTGGCCCATGAGCTAGTCCTGGCCTTTCAGTTTGTGTACGTGTATGTGGATACAGAAACACACTGACAATGTGTTACAATAGAGTGAAACTTCAAAAAGAGTCGTGATGAAATCAGTAGAGTTAGCACAAATCTAACAGTCTGGCAAACGCTGTTGGATTTGACTGACCGCAACACTTGTGGGGGGATCCTCGGGTGGACAGAGGATGGCAGGGGGAGTTGTGTGTGTGTGTGTGTATGTGTGTGTATGGGTGAGGGGAGGTGGTCAAGGTCCCAATGGCCAACCAGATATTCATAGAATTCCACTTGGATGGGCACAAAGCTTCCTTTTGCCCCTATTGGGCAGCCAGCCGAGAAAACACCACAAACACCAATACATCCTCAAATCCTCAGCGACCAGATAGCAGCTGGAGTTTTGCGATAAAGTTGGAGCGTTTGATTTGCAGAGGTGGAAGTTTGTACCTAGGCGTGCATTAGTATGAGGGGTTGACTGCTGCTCAGGACACTTGTTTGATTGCAAAAAAAGAACAAGAAAAAAAAGATTTGGGATGCAACAGAATCTCCAAACACATTTTTATCTCATGCACTGCAGTAAAACACAATCTCGAAGACCAGACTTTATCTCTTTAAACTGTGCTGTAAAACTAGAAAGGCCAAAGTGTACCAAAAACATCATTTGTCACTTTAATTGAACCCAAAGAACTTATATTTTTAGATGGAGGAATTCTAAGAATATTTAAACCTTTTTTCCAATAGAAAATCAACTTTGCAAGCCTTAAAACCTTAAGAAGATTCTAAAGACTTATTTGCAGAGTATGACTTGACAATGAGGTGATTACATAGGTACATTTAGCAATTAAAAACGTAAGCCTTTTAGACTGGACATGTATAAAATCCCTACAGGATGGATGACCTCCCACATTTGTCAGCCATCCTTTAACTGTCACATCTGTTGGCCTTCCTGGTCTTAAAGCCACATCAAGCACACACAGGTCTTCTCTTTTTTCCTTTACCTTGGTCTTGTTTGTTGGCGGGGAGATGCGGCCCTTGTCGCTCTGTGGGTGTGTGTTGGTGGGTGGGGAGTGTGCGCCCAGGTTAGCTTGGGGTGGCAGGCTGCCTCCATGCTGCTTAGCTCCCGGGGAAACCTGCATGGCTGCCAGCTGAGCTGCATACAACTGCTACAAGGTCAGAAAGACAGGAAAGAGGAGAGGCAGGGGGGAGGTAGAGACAGTACAGAGAGTGAAGTAAGAAAAGAGGAAGAGGGGGAAAAGAGACGAAGGTGGAAAAAAAAAGGAGAAGAAAGGGGCGACATGAATAAATGAATACTAGAGAGCGCACAAACAAAAAGGAAGATGCTGACTAAAAAGCTCTGGAAGAAGAGGCCATTAGTGGCCCAGCCGCTGTTTGTGTGACAGAAAGAGATAGAGGGACATCTCCACTGTCAACCCCCCCTCTCACCCCATGGGAGAAGCGCTAACAGCCTCTCTGACAGGCCCAGAGATGGCCATGTCCCCTCCAGGTGCATCGTGGGAGAAAGGGAAAACATTCCGGCTATCGAGGTCACGCTGGAGAGCCCAGCTTTGGCTCAAGGTGAAAAAAAGTGATGATGGAGAGGGGAAAAAGAGACAGAGAGAGAGGAAAATTTGTGAAGCTACATGCCAGATGGGACATGCCAGAAGTGTCTTGTGCTCCTGCGACGTTTTTTGTGTACTAACAATAAAGGCGTAAAACACACACAAAAGCTATAAAATAAGCCTAAAACGAAGATAAATTGATTCAATAACTGCTGAGGGAAACAAAAAAACAGGTTTTCCCTATTCTTATTTATGTATTTAATTAATTTCCAATTAAACAAAAGCATTATGGTGTGTGCTGCTATGGTGTGAACATACTCGGGAATATTTATGCAATACCATTGTATCACACAAAACAGTCTCTGGCCAGTATTTCCACAGCAACAGACACAGCATAATATTCACAACTTGGAAGAAGCTTCAATATTCATAAACACTTCTTTCTGTCTCTGTCTTCCTCCTCAAAATCATTCTGCAAAGCTCAATTACTTTTATGTCCGCTAATACAAATCTCCAAGACGCCGTTTTGTTTTCTCAGAATTGTTATTCCCTTCTCTGAAGAGCAAGAGAACGGTTGTTTTGCGAGAAGTAACTGATGTGTTGTTTTTGAATAGTTATAATTGTTATTATTTATTTCTGGTGGAAGATTTTTCTGGAAGACGACCATCCTTTTTTTGAGTTTAACTTCCGTCCTTCTGTTGGCGCTTGGCTGCCGGCCACCGGCGTCAAACAAAGGCTGGTTTATGCAAATGGACAAGGAAGAGATGCTGTCACTGCTGTTTCTCTCTCTCTGGCTCTGTCTGTTTGTACCTCTCTCTGTCTCTCTTCACAGCCACATTAGCTCCTGCTCTCCTCTGCTATCTTAAATAAAGACATTTATCTCTTTATATAAACAAGAAAAAAAGAGACTTTCAAACTGGCGGCACACACATGCACAAAGGAGTACTTCTTGGAAGAACCTCAGAATTTGAAATAATCTCCTCCTGACTGTCACTCACATTGCAATTCTTGTTCCAACACTGCAGCAGTGATGTTTCCTGTTATTTAGTTATCTTTTCTATTGCTTTATTGAATACTTGAATAACTTTTCTTTTCACTGTAAAATATGACACCAGACTGTCCCAAGAAGGTGAATTGTATTCTAAGCCAAAAACTGCAAAATTTCATACTTGATGAAAACTTTCAGAAAGTCAATGCTTTATATGTAAGAATTATTGAAGTTGGAAACTGAGGTGATGATTTAATTTCCAGTAATGGGGGGAATAAATCTGAGCCAGTGCCAGCATCTTGTGCTGCTCTAGACACTGAGGGGAACAAGGATAATTGCGGACATACAGTAGACAGGGTGTGGTGTAGCTGCTGCTTCTGTAGTCAGCAGGTGATCGGTCATGCTCTGGAGGGTTACATGGATGCTGCGCTGAGGACCAGCTCCCTGAGATCAGATCAGCCTCTGCTCGCTCATTTCTCTTCAATTAGCTGCACTGTGTGTGCAGCCGACCATGAACACCCTTCGCCCCCTCCTCCCACCTTCCTCCTTTTCTCCCCACCTCCCTACCAGCCAAACCCCCTAGCGAGTGGACCACAGGCGGTGTGTGTATGTGTACGTGTGCATGTGTGTGTCCTGCCGTATTCGGACCAGTGGTTCAAAGGCCTCTTTATTTGCGGAGTGAATTGAGTTCCATTACAAGGCCAGCTCCCGTCACTCAAAGCCTGCTCAATGGGCCGGCGAGCAATGACACACACATGCTCACAAACGCACACACACACACATACGCGGTACAGAGGGCAGAGGCACTGTGGAGCGCGCCCAGAGCATCGCCACAACGACATGCATGTCAACAAACAGGAAGTGACAGCCCAAAGCCCCCTGGGGTGACCGGAGGAGCGAACACACACATGCACAGGCACACACACATCAATACAATGAGTGAGAGGGGGGAAAATGCAGCCGTAGTTGCAGGATGAGACTAAGGAATTTGAAATGTCACTCACTAGCTCAGCGTAGTGTGTCTGAACTGTTAAGACCTGCTCCTCACTCTCCGTCCCTAATCCCCTAATGTGAGACCAGCACTAACACATCTGTATGTGTTTGTGTGCGTGCACATGAGCATATCTAGTGGTCAGCATGTGCTCGTCACATGACACTGCCCTTGTGTGTTTGTGTGTGTAAGCCTGTGCAGTCTGAGCTCCATTGATGGGAGGTGAATAGGTGATGTGTAACTATTGGTGTTCTCTGAGTGAAGACATGGGGGTGATTGTTTTGTATTAGTAGTATTGACACTGCGTGTGTCAATCTTACTAACACACATGCACTCTCTAAGCTTCATCCTCTGTGCCGTGCTGTTTCTCTTGTCATTTTAGGAGATGGGGATCTGTGTGTGTGTGTTCTCGGTCAATAATCTGCAGCTTTAGTCAGATTACCAGCTCGCCTGGTCTTTGTTGTCAGAGTTAGCGGCGCTTCAGAGCAGCCTCAGCTCTATTGTTTACATGGACACGGTGGACTATTGTATGGATCTAAATGGATTCTTGTCTGTCCGTCTGTTTTCTTGTCTGTCCCATCATCTTTTTTTCCCCACTAGTGGGGTGTGTGGGCACTAAATTAAAAAGTATAAAACAAAATGGGCTCACTGTCAGAAGAGTCTGACATAAACATCTTTGTATCTTATCAGCCTCTCTTTTTCCCCTCAAGCTTTTTTGTTCTTTTGTAATTGAAACATATGTGAGATAAACAACAGAACCACAGACAAATGAACACAATGACCAAGCTTAAATAAATATTATAGCAGTGTGTTCCATATACTTTTATTCCTTTCAAAGACAAACAAAATCTGGTGAATTTTCTTTGAGTATTTGTTTTCTTTTCTTTACACTTCCTCAGAATATTTTTTCTTCTTTGCTCAGTTACATATAGAAAACTACATGTCAACCTTTTTCTGTGGATACAAAAACCTATAGACAGTAGACTGTACATACTAAAATATGTATGAGAATATCTCGATCTATCTTTTGTATGGTAAAACAAAATCCTAATTTCCCTAAAATCATTATGTGTTCAGAAGCGGTATTAGGACTGAATTTGCTCGTCCTTTATAACACGTATCTCTGCTGTCTATTGATTCCACAATGATCTCATGACCCTATCACAAAATAGTATTTCCTTAGAACTCAGAGAAGCCTATAAGCCCGAGAAGAAGATATCAACAATGAAGCAATTCTCACATCTGTGAAAATGCTTCGCTGCACTCTTTCTCTCTCTTGCAGATAAGGGTTTGCGTTCCTGTGGAGAAACAAGTTGCTCAATTGATTTCTTGTTTACCTTCTCTCATCTGTCCCTGAGCTTCTCTTTTCCCTTTTTCCTTTTTTTCCCTCCCCTTCCTCCCTCTGCCTGCCTGCCTGTCCGTTGTTCGTCGGTCCATCTCTCCGGTGTACAGTGCGGTAATCCAGGACAATATGTTCCAACATCTGCCTCTCCATATGATGCCTGACCCGCGCCATTGACCCTCTTTATGCCACACCACACACACACATTTCCTCTTACACACATCCACTCTTTCTACTCCTCTTACCTCTATCCTCTCATCTCTCTTTTTTCTCTGTTTATTCATTTTACTGATCATCCTTCTAAATACTGCTCATGCTCTCTCTCTCTCTCTCGTGCCTCTGCCTTTTCATCTCATCTTTATCGTCAATCTCTCTCTTGCCAGGATAAGTGCATTTTTCTTTTCATGTCAGCTCTCTGTCTGTCCTTCTCAGTCCATTTGTGTGATGTGGATGATATCAATGATATCAAGGGTCAATAGGGACCCAGATTAACATGCTCTAATGCACAATGTCACACTCATCCCCCAGATTAAGATGTTAAATGCCAACCTTGTACACTCAAAGCCTCCATTGCCTTGAAAAACCTTCTATGTTAAGCTCCTATTGACTATAAGAGCTACTCTTCTGACTTCTATGAAGGATATTTGAAACATAGAAAGAGCTTTAAGTCATAGGGAGATTAATAAATGTTTCTAAGGACTGCACTCAATTTAAAGCTTTGCTGTTGAGGGTTTTACACCCAGTTGTCTTTATTTGTATGTAACCAGTTTTTGAACAGTGATCAGACCAAAAGCCAATATTGCTGACTTTAACTGTATCTATATCTATGCTGTAGTTTGAAGGACATATTAGTGAGGATGTATTATAGTCTGTAACGACTGTGTGTAATGTGCATTGAAATAGCTGCACTCCTAAAGTTTATTCTGTCTTGTTTCTGAAAATCTTCCATTTTCTACCTTTTTGGTTGTGTGTCTCGTCAAAGTGGTTCTCCTGTGTCCTCTCTGCCAAACCACTGTGTTGCCGTGGCGACCTGAGGCCTGAGCTAACTGTCATGTCTTGTCTGTGCGACAGAACCGGCATCTTATCAAATGAGGGCGCAAAGACTATCCCAAAGGAAATCCAGCCACATTGAGACATCTGTACTTGTGTTAGCCTGGGCAAATCCTTTTCTTTCTGACAAAGCCTTAATCTCAACACTTGTGTGTGTGTGTAGTTGTGTGTCTGGGAGGATTGTAAGCAAGAAATCTGCTAGTGAGATGTTTTTTTACATTTGTTGTGTCCTCAAGCCCCTCCCTGCTGGTTAAAAAAATCCCAATTGCAAAGTGAACTAACGGGAGGTTTTGAATGTGTCTGAACACATTGGAACATATGGGCGGCTAGATTGAGGCAGTGATAACAGCACAGAGGACATTATTCTCGGGCTAAACACACAAATGTGCTCACACACATGCGTGTAATAATGAAATCAGTGACGACAGCGGGGTCCGTTCTCCATGATAGAATTACACAGCTATTCTATTCTCCCTGTAGTGTCTGGCATATGGGGCAGCACGTTTGGCTGACAGGTGCAAATGTATTGAACACACTCTGTCTAACCTTTAACCCATATTTTCCCATCATTCTCTGTGTGTGTGAGTGTTAAGTGAAAAAGATGTGCTTCCTCCCGTTAATGTACATGAAAATGCGTGTCAACGCAGCTGTTTCTTTCCGATGTACATATGTGTGTGTGTGTGTGTGCAATTTTGTCATATTTTATGATAATGCGTGTCAGAAAGACAGGAGGGCCAAGCTCAGCCTGTACTGAGGCCGAGCTGAACACGGGAGGTTAATGTGTTTCAGACAGGCAACTGAGAGGACGCCCGCGCAGGCTCTTAACCCCTGGGAAAAGGGGCCCCAAAGCCCACGTGGATCTGAGTGGAAGTATGTGAGGTCTGGTCGTGTGTTTGTCTGTGTGTGTGTGTGTAGGGGAAGTAGTCACTGAGTGTATGAGCAGTGGTTTAGGGTAGGGGGGGGATCAGGCTTACCAAGCGATAGGACACTTATTGTAAATATGCAGAGGAAAAGGACTAAAGTCCAACTCATCCTCCTTATAAGTGGGATAACAGATGTTGACTCATGTTTTTACTGTTGTACCTCTCTGTGGCTTTGTTTCTTTCTTTCTGTTATCCCTTTCTGCTTTTTGGCTCCTTCACTGATTTATGGCATAGTTGCTGAGCAAAGAAGCAGACCAGTTTTTAAACTTAGAAGTACATGTCCCTACAAAAGGATCTAAAATGAATGGCTCAGATAGCTTCTAATCAGAAAATCCATTTCTGGAAAGCCCCTGCTTCTTTCTCAGATGCAAAACATTATATGACAAAATATGTCATTTGGAATCGTGCATGTTAAACTTAGACAGATTTGCTCAACAATTTTCATGTTTGATTGCACTCACAGACATACAACAGACAGATTTGCTGAAGTATAGTAGTATAGGGAGAGACATGCTTAAGACAGAAGTCTTGAAATTTTTTGCTTTAAGAAAGACCTTCACATATAAGCTTCTCTCGTGCTGTGCATGCTTACCTCTTCAACAGCACTACAGAAGTGCTTCAACCCCATTTACTCTCTATTGCAGGACAAACCCAAGAGCTAGGGTTACACTTGTCAGTTCTGTGTGATTTCTGAGCTCTGATCAGGAAGATCTGTCTTTATGGGATCACTTCACTGTCCACACTTTGGCTGAGAGTGACAGCTGTGAATCTCCCCCTGTGGCTGTATTTGTGGTCGTGTATAGCTCAGTGGGCAGTGTGTTGTGTGAACGTTGTTGGGTTGAAGGGATTTACTCTCACCGGGACCACCCAAGTGAAAAGGAAGTATATTTTTCTGTCATAATTTTTCAAAACTTTAGAATGTGTATGCTCTGAAGTACATACAAGAGTAGCCAGAGACACCACACATTGGCATAAACCTTACATAGATCAACATGTTTGTGTCCCCTGTGTATTCTCAAGTCAAGACTCTCTGTTTTAAAAGATTCTGTCACTACTGAATATTTTAAAGACATTTTAAGGAAAACAGTAGTGTGGAACCATTTCAAGCCCTCCTTGTTCTCCTCTCTTCTTATCTTGAAATCTTCTTTTTCCTTTCACCAGAAATCTGTAGATACTGTGGTCTTACCTGGAGTTGTAGGGGTCCAAGGCCGGGTGTGGCAGCAGCAGCAGCAGCTGCTGCCATTGTTGTTGGGATGAGCTGGAGAGGGTAGGGGTCACCTGAGGAAAACCAGAGGTCACAATATTTTTTTTAGCATTTTCGCTCTATTAAACACACATACAATCTAAATCAGTGCCTGGCTCTGGCACATTGCTACACCTTGTGTCCTCAGTCTCTTTATGTATACCCTCTGATTTCTTTTGTCTGTCTGTTTTCTCACTCTTTCCTGTTCTGTGCACCCTTTTCCACCTATCCATCGTCCTACCTCTCGTCTGCTCTTTCCTTTCACTTCAGCTCCCCCACCCTTCATCTCTTTCTGTCCCCCTTCCTTTCCCCTTATCCTGTTTTTCTTCTCCCTTTCATCCTCACCCCTTCGTCCCTCGCTACCCCTCGCCTCACCCTCATCAACCCCTCCCACCACCTGAGTCCCTCTCTGCAGCTGTTAAAGCCATCTTTTGTGTGTACTGCCGGTAGGGCCTTAATGAAAAGCCTGATTGTGTGTCCTCCTCCTTAATACCCCCTGACAAAGAGCAGCGAGGTGAGGGGATTCTGATAAAGCCGGCCCCAACGCTGTAATTAAGAGCCGATTGCTGCTCTCTCCTCTCTTTTTTTCCCTCAACTGTCTGTCTCTTCTGCTGCTTTGTTGAGAGACTACTGCCTTCAGTCTCTCTCCTTCCAGTCTTCCACTTTCTCCGTTCTTGTTTTCCTCCTTATTGACATTTTTCTCTCTTCACAAGTTACTCTCCACCTCTCTGTCTTGCCTCCCCCCCTCTGTCAGGAACGATAAATCAAAAGATGGATGGACAAATATGGCAGAGGAGTTGATAGAAATGCAGGAGAAGGAGACAGAGAAAGCAGGAGGAGAAAGGGACGAGTGTGGATTAGTAGTGACCAGGTGCAGATAGGTCGTGCTGTAATTACTCAGAGAGAGAGGAAAGGGGTGAGTGAAAGGTCAGAGATGAAGGAAAGAAGAGATACATGAGTGAGGGAGGTCAGATAAAAGTTGAGGATAGGAGCAATACTGTCCTTAATTATGGTTATGCCAATAAAACAAATTTGATTAGAAATAAACACAGAGTAAAAAGTGCCCCTGTTATACATTTGTGTATGCTCACTAACCAAAATAGAGTTGATGGCTTAGCAGTAATACCCTGAGACTACATTCTTCATGGAGACAACTTTCTCTGATGTCAAGCTCTGAGAACTTTCATCGCATTTCTGACCTGAACCTTGGCTGTACCAGGAGCTTCTATTGTGAGTGTGTGTGCCCATGTAATGCGTGTGTTTGCATGTGTCCAAGCTTGGCATAAACCAGACTTTCCTTCTGACATATTTTCCCATATAACTTGGCTCTTAAAAAAAAAAGGAAAAAAAAGGAGACATTCTTTTCTCCAGCGGGGAGGGAGTGCAGGAGGGATTAAAGAATTATTTCAGGACTGTGTATTCTAGGAGATGGGTCTTTTCTCCTTGCTCCCTGGACAAACATGAGCTGGGTGGATATTTATGCTCCTCCTGGGGGTCGCTGTAACAAAAGGGAGAGGGATGGAGGAAAGCAAACATGTTGCTCTTGGCTTGGGGACAGCGACCTCAGTGGATGAGGCTGAGATTTCTCACTGACAAACCAATGAAAAGAGGAGAAAAATGGAAGCAAACATAATGCCAAAATGTCATCTGTGTCATTTATGGTGTAAGTGTATGAAAATCTTGATTTAGTTTTTAATCTCCAAAAAGGACTGAAGTCCTCACAGAAGCGTTTACAGCCATCTTTAGCTATCATGTTTTGTATACAGAGCTTGGGCAATGGAAAAATAGTGTTACTGTTCAACAAGTGTTTAAACATGACAGCCACTGAGCGCACAGAAGTACAGTGCATACTGTGAGGATAGTCTATTCATATCTTCAAAGCTATGAAGCGCTGTGAGAATATGTCAGAGCACAATGCTACACATGTCCTATTTAGAGCTGCAGCACCAAACTACATCAACTCACAACAACTTTGAAAGTTGCCAGAGAGTTTTCTCAGGGGCGGCTCAGCCTGGCACAGTGTGCTAGTCCGGTTGGACTTGGCGGAGGCAGTGAAAAGACAAGCCCACCACTTGACAGGGTATTTACGTGGGCAGTGGGCGTGGGTGAAGATGGCACTAATTAAAATGGAATGGACTTGTTTGGGAAGCTGTGAAACTCTAAGGGGGTGGGGGTGGAGGGGGTGGGTGCGGGACTTGCGTACACGCAGGCTTGAGTATTTTTCTTTTTTTTGTTTGCAATATTACAAAGCCATCTCTGGCTGCCTGGGCGTTTGTGTGTGCACATGAGTGTGTGTGTTGGTGTGTGTGGGCTGTGTTGGAAACATGTTCTGGCTGCAGCCCGTGTTAATGTGAGGAGAACCTGGGGCAGGTCACATTACCACCCTCCCTCCCCCCGCTTCTGCTAACCCCCCCACTGAGCATTTATTCCCAGCATCCCCTGGCAAGCACTCGTCCCTCTTTCTCTCTCTTTCTCTCTCCCTCTCTCTCTATCATGGTAAACAACACATTGCCACACAGCCGGAGCGTGATAGCCAAAAAAAAAAAAAGTCTTGCATTTGTTGCTTTTATACATCAAAAAATAGACAAGACAAAAGGAAGGAGCCAAAAGGACGGAGTGAGAGAGGGACAGAGAGAGCGATAAAGAGAGAGAGATTGAGAGTGTAAACAGGAAGGGTGTATTTGGACTGGTTTTTCTATTAAGAGCGAGATGTTGTTGTAGGGGCGAGTTTGTCTTTTGGGAAACAATCTGACTCTGTGTGGGAAAATAGTCAAACTCTACCTTGCTTTGTAAAAAACTATTGAAACTTCACACATACAGTGAACTCTATAACTAACTTTGAATGCTACAGCTCTGTAAGTTCTACCTATTTAGTCACATGTATGTGGATGTCACTTACTGCAGCCAGGCTTGTAGTTAAACCCAGGGGGCATGAGGAAGCCTTGCTGGGCAGCAGCAGCTGCCAGAGTCCTCTGGTCCGGAGGAAAGACAGGAATCATCAGTGGAGGGAGTTGGCCCTGGACCTGCTGATGAGCGAGGGAGAGGAGGTTGGGGATGGATGTTAGAGAAGGGTCAAGAAGGAGAAGGAGGCAAGGAAGGAAAGAGGTAAAGAAGAGGGAGAAAATAGAAATGAGAAAAAAACAGTAGCATATGTGAATTAGGCCTATGATAATATATGACAGTGGGTCCACGTCTACACTACACAGTATTACACAGACAGAAATGCTAAAAATAGAACTGTGCGTAACTGATCCCAGAACAGCCTTGAGTACCATTCTATAAACTGTTACATTTTAATTTCATCATTTTAGTTTCTCACAAACATATGCATTCAGATACATATATTCATGCTATACATATCGAGCACAAATATACATCAGTCTGCATAAGCAGTCATGGGACCGTACACACACACACACACACACACACACACACACAGAGAGATACTCCAACTCCAATCACATCACTCCAACTTCTCAATTCAAAGACAAAAATCAAGTCATGAAGACAGTTCAGTAAACTCTCATAACAGCTGGCCTTTCTTTTTATTTGGAAGATGATGTTCTCTCCTTCCTCCCCACATCACCCTCCTTACCAATCCAAACACACACAAACACGCAGACACAACCCTCTCTGCGTCGGCAGCGAGCCATACAACTTCACAAGGTTTCCAGGATTTTAAAAGGAGAAGCAGAAAAAAAGCTCCTCCGATGGGTGGCTTTGGCAGAGATGGCGGGAGAGGGAGAGGGAGAAAGAGCGAGGGGGAGACAGAAAGAGAGAGAGAAGTAGGAGACAGATGGTTGCACTAAACAGCGTTCTGCCAAAAACAACACACAAAGACTTGCGTGTGATGGACTGACTGACAGTTTGAAAGGAAAGATAGGAGAAGATGAGGAAGCGATTACTCTAAGAAAGGGATGAGTACAAAAAGGTAAGGGATGGAAGAAAATCAGGAATCTTTTCTGGCTATAAGGTTAGTATTAGACTGACAAATGTGCAACAACAATTCTTCTTTAACATACTACAGTAAAAGGTCAAATTTAAGTACGTATTTAAGCAAATAACCTACTTTAAATTAAATCATATTCTTGGTAGGGGCTCTTGGCCTTTGACTCATGATTGCAGATCACCTTGTTCACTCCATTCCCCCTTTACCATCTTCTTGTTCCTCTCTTACTTTGTCAGGAGCTCAGACAGGTAATTGCTGAATAGGATAATAGGCGGGTAAAAGCTATTTGATGTTGAAAATTGATCTGGAATGATGGAAATGGCTGCACAATCATAAGGATGTGTAGTGCTGTGGCACAATCAGGTAATATTTCAGTGATATGGGTACTTGAAGTGGTTAGTAGCGAAAGAGACAGAGAGAGCGCTGCTATCTATCAGCGCTTCCAGCTCTCGCTGCCTGTGTGTGTATGCTCACGTTTCCCTGGGTGTATGCATGTTCGTGTACAGTAAATACCTGTATGTGTGTATGTGTTTTGTGTGTGAGTGTGCCTGCTCCTATTCCCTATCCCCCTGCTCCTGTGTGTCGGCATGTGGCGGCAGCCAGCAGCACTGTAATCAAACTATCACAGCGCAAGGGAATAGCGCTCTCTTCAAGTGGCTCCTGTTTCCCCTTACACCAAAAACAATAATTACTTCACCATTTTGGTTAACCATAAACCGCCGTGCCGCCTGTGCTGCACGATCAGAAGGGAGAGGCATTCCAGCGCGATGCTCGGACAGGACCCCCACGGGGACGAATCACAGACAGAACAGTTCCGCTTTGCCTTTCAGGCCTAATTGGACATATGCTGGAGTGGAGCTGGCTAGCAATACTGTAATGTACCGTAGGGAGGCGAGGAGAGGAGAGGAAAGAAGAGGAGAGGAAAGAAGAAGTAAGGAGGAGGAGGAGAAGTCTTAAGCAGCTGTTATACATACATACATACAGACATATATGTAGTGTACATAGATGGAAGTATGGTATGATACATTCATTGCCATGGTATCTGAGTGTTCTCTATCTCATAACAAAAATCCTGCATACAAAAGGAAGAGATTAATCAGCCTACATAACTGCTGCACAATACAGGCAAGTCTGCTCACTGGGATTAGAAAATCAGGCAATAGAAAAAAACATTGAAATACACACAGAAATAATGACAGTGACACAGAGTGGTTTATGGAGAATTATTCTCCCCATATGTTGCTGTTGTTATAGCTGACTTAGAAATGTGCGTAACAGCTGCGTACTCACTGACACACACACACACACACACACACACACTGACCTCTGTAGGGTAATACACACACATATGAAGCACATAACATGATCAGGACAACTTAAACATAACTGGGAGAAACAAGAAAGGCTAAAAAAAAACTGTGTGGGTTGTGTGAATGAAGAGGGGAGGCTGATTTGATAAAATAGGTTGAAACTAGTATCCAGTAGCTGCTCATATGATATTGGATCAGTTTCCCTGATCACGGCCCTCTGGGCATTCCTTTCCATTTACATTCTTTGGTCTAATAGAAAATGACTTAATCTGATAGTTCTCCTTTTATTAGATATACAATAATGCAATACCTTAAAGTGGATTATGTATGTAAGCCTCCTGATCGTAATGTAAACTTGGAAAAGAAAGGGAGTTCTCCCCAATCAGAGAATGAGAATCAGGGACAAAGAGATGAATTGTCAGAAGGAAAGGAAAGCTGTAAAGGAAAGTTGTGTGAGGGAAACAGAGAGGGAAACTGAGAGCAAGGCCAGATCTATCAGACAATCTCCAGATCCCACATAAAGGAAGAAGCACATCTGAAACAGCAGGCGCTTTGGGGAATAATGCACTCTTCAGCTTCTCTTTCACATCAGGCCCAAAGCGAACATGAAAACCTACAAACACACACAGACAAAACATCACTCTGCTGCTACTGTACGCTGCTGAAGTGGAGAATAAGGAGCTTCCCTTTTCATCTGCAAAACCCCTCCTCCGAGTCCAAAAAAGAAACCTGAAACAAACAAAACTGGAACTCATCTGAAAAAGCCTCTAATCAGTGATAATTGAATGCAAAACAAAAGAAAATACTCTGCACAAAGAATCACACACACACACATATATATATATATATATATATATATATATAAAGTAAAATTGTAAAACTTTTCCTGAGATCTTTCATGGAGGCAAAGAGGGCAGAAAGACAGACACTGAGAACTCACCCTGATGAGAGAACTTCTTAGAAAAAATAAAAGCAGCAGATAGAGAGAACAGAATAAACAGGAGAGCAGGAGAGGCAGAAAGAGTGAGAGAAAGAGATGGAGACGGGAGCAAGAGTCGGATAATTGGCAACGAATCGAGGCTGCGTTCACCACGCGCCAGGCGGCACAGCTTGAACTTAAAGCGCCGCTGTGGCATAATGAAGATGTGGCCGCTAATTAACATATGGGGTGCGAAACAGGTTGGTTGGCACGCAGCGTGCTAAAAACTCCAAGGTAAAGTTATTATTGGGGAGTAATTAGCTCTATGAAGTTAATGCGCTGAACAATAGCTGCCAGCGCCGCACAATATGGCTCGCATCTGAGCGCGCGAAAAAATAGCCCCCGCTAAAGTGCGAGTCCCACAGCTAAAATCTGTTGGCGACCATATGCTCCGACAATTAATGCAAGACCTGGATGACCTATTGCTGAAGAGGGGATGTGCAAGCGATAGAACCAATAATTAATTTGGTGAGAGAGAGAGAGAGGAAAACAGAGTGAGCGATAGCTGGCTTTTAATATTAGTCTATTAACTTTCTATGGACAGGGGCTATTAGAGGCCAGCCTGCTGTCATTGCAGGGGGCAATGGCTCACTTCACAATGGTACAGAAATGGCTAGGATACACACACACACACACACACACACACACACACACACACACACACACACACACACACACACACACACACACACACAGGTAAGTCTGTGCTTGTGTACCACAGAGAGAAGACATGTGGGAGACGGTGGCTCTCGGTGGGATTGGCTGGGTGGTAGCGGTCCACTTTATGAGTGCATGTGTGTCTTTCTGCATGGACTTCGACATATAGTGACTACACAGTGTGTAAGGAAAACACAAATTACACCAGTTGCAGTGTAATGGGAGTGATTAAACAATTACACAGGCAATTGGGTTAGCCGCTCCTATGCACAGAGTACAGAGGTGCTGGTGCTGCTCTTTTTCACCCACAAATGAACAACATCTGATGCTAACAAAGCTGGGCTTGTGACTGCATCAGGTATTACACTCAGAGGGGTGTGTTTGTGTGTCTGTGTGATTGAGTTACCAATGTAGGTTAGCCTTAATAGAGAGCTTGTTAGCCACTGTCGCCGGTGTGTCTAGCCTCTCTTAAACCAGTCACAGCATCAGGTGGCTTCACTCATTTTCTGATTTTTCCTCACTTTTTCTTGTTCTTTGTGTGCTTTGCTGTCTCCCACTTATAGCAAGGTTGGTGCTTGATGAGATGAAAGACAGCATGCAGAGGCAGAGAGTTAAAAACACACTTGATGGCAAGTGAGTGTTTTGGTTGAGTGAGTTTTGATTCATTAGGCAGGACACACTTGTGTCCCCTCATGTCTCTGTTCAGTATACATTGTGTGTCTGTGTGTGTCTTGCCACTATTCTATGAAAATGTGTGTGTATTCTCAAGGTAAGCCCTGAGCCGCACGGCAGGTGAGCTCCTTTCATCCCTGTTGCATTTCCCTGTGCAGCAGCAAGAGTCGTCCCCAGCAGCACTGGAGGGAGCCTCGGAGACAAGTCGTTTAATTAGAATGAGAGAAGACGAGAGTGAAAGCAAAGGGAAGTTTGAGGAAATGTGCTCACCCCTTCCAGCCTAACAAGAAGGCCCCTAGCAGGGGGTATGGGCGTATGTGTATGCATGAGTGTGTGTATTTTTGTATGTCTTAATATGCACACATGTTCTTGTTCTGTGAGAGCAAGTTGTTATACTCTCGGTTTGAGCAAACTTCTGCAAAGTCTTTCTGGGCTTTACTTGAGAGAACATTTAAGATGAGCATTTGGGTTTGGGATTACTATTAAAACAAATCAGGATTAAATTTAGTCAGGGTTAAGGTCTCAAAGGTTAAATGAGAATTTGGTGCTGTAGAATTAAAACTCTCACAAACGATGCAAATGTGTGCATCTGTAAATGTGTGAAATCATGAAACAAATTGATCGTAATTAATGTTAATTCATGGATAATTCCAGGTAGAATCAATTAGTCAGAGCAAGAAAGTAGCCAATCACTGACTTCTGAACACACTAATTGTGTTTACAAAATATGTGTGCATGGGTATCCTGCGCATTCTCTAAGTCATTAGCTTTTCTTGCTGTTTACCCTGCTCTGTAAATGAACGCCACATTCAGTGAGTGTCGTTTGCCTAAGTAGTGGACTCGGATATCGCCAACTTGATTTGGGCTTCAGGGTGAGAAAAAATAGGAGTGGGACACAAAGACAATAAATAATTTGTCCCCCTTTCATGAGGGATGTGTGTCACTCTCCTCTCTTTTTCATGAGCTTGATTATTCGTTTCATTTCATCACCTCTTCCAAGTAGACGGTTGAAAGCATTCTTCACAGGCCTTTGGGGGTTTAGGCCTAACAAAGCCAAGGACACAGATACACACACACACGCACACAAACACGAAGGGACAGCTGAACTCAGCCTCGTTAGGGGGAAATGCAATCACAAGGGGCTTATCATACAGACACAAAACACACACATGGACACACATCCACCACACTGAACCTGGTGCCCTCTCTCTGGCAGGCCATTGTATTGTGGGATTGTGGAGACAATCTCTTCATGAATGATTAAGCAGTGTATTTCTCGACCAAGTCTTTGATGATGAGTGTGTGTTTGATCATCAGGCAAGTGTGCAGCGCTCTGTGCGACTGCTACCGTGCGTCCGAAAGTGAAAGCATACATTTCGTACGTTTTTCCGTGTTTGTACGTACTTTGATGTGTATATGTCTAAGTGTGCTCTTTCGATGAGCTCCTATTGATTGTGTCCCTCTCCTAACGAGCCTGCCTACAGCTGCCCCTGCTTGTGAGAAACTATTGTTGGGCCCGTTCAATGGAGAGACGCTTGTTTGGGAAAAGGTTGCAAAGTCATGGGAAAAGAGAGCTTTGTCTCGGCGGGGTCGTGAGGGAGTGAATCATGAGCGGACGTGTTTATAGCTTAACACACACAGCTGCGGCAAACACACACACACATACATGGGTGAAGAAATGGATGCACCGAGAACACACAGAGCAATCTTAAGAAAAAATGCACTTTTTTTTGTTAAAGAGACAAAAAAGGGAACAATTCGGAATTTAACTCGCACAAAGCAAATAAACACAGCTGCTTTGCTCAGAATTGTGGACACACATAGACACACGTCCCACACATGCTATCACAAGGTCTCTTATCACACAAACTGTGTATGGCTAAACTCTTTGGGGAAAGGGAATGTGTGTGTGCTCCTTTCTTGGACAGGGTGTCTCTTTATGATACAAAGCCCCGCTTTCTCAGCTCAAAATTCAGTGTCATCTGCCTTTACAAAGGCCTGGGCTTTTCGTTCCAGGCCACCTGGACCAACATAGAGGCTCCAGTGTAGCACCCGAAAGGACAATACTTCCATTTTTAAATGTTACATATATAGCCATCCATTTTCTCTGGAGCTTAAGACAGTTTCCAATTCAAAGAGAATTTTAAGTTGATTCACATTGGAGTTTTTTAAATTAATTTCTAGTTTGTTTAAGGTTATTCACTTGTCTCTACATTTCTGAGTAATTAGATTTGTCTTGTTCATAACGAAGATGTTCCATTCGAGAAGTTGATTAAGTTTGGGTGTCCTAGCATTTCTTGGCAAGGGCCTCCTGTGGATGTCAGGTGATTGACAAAAACCAGTGTAACTTATTGTGAGAAAAATATTTCTGACACATGCAGAAAAACACATTATACTGTGTACTAAACTTAATGTGTCTGTTAAAGTCTATCCAACTGCTTCTTATATCTTCTTATTCTAAAGGTAGCGTGTCTTCATTTGTTGAATACCTCAGTTCTCATCACACAGTTAACGGCAGGAGAAAAATGACTGATCTGAATAGTTAAAACAGACATCTGGTGGCTCAGGAAGTTTTTGATTCACACTTCTTTAGGACTCCCACTTGGACACCTCACTGGTATGGATTTAGCCAACTTTGCTGTTGCTGCACTGTGGATCCGTCTGTAACAACATCTTCACAAACACTCAAAGACAGAGTGACACATGCTGTCATACGTGGACAGTGCGACATGAAAAACTTTGATTTTCTGAGCGTGCTCGTCACTTTCAGGGTGATTACATAGGTGTTGTGTGTGTGTGTGTTTATGTGTTAGAGGAGGAGTTGCTAAAACAATTCAGCGATTCAGGCTGAGCAAAGAGAAGGAGCAGCAAATTGTAATCACAAAATTGCCTTTGTCGGTCACGCAGACATATGATTGAAACATAAAAACATGGATGGACACACACTTAAACCAGCCTCACCTGGATTTGTTGCTGCAGGAGGTTGATTTTGTGTTGTTGCTGCAGGAGCTGCTGCTGTTGCCGGGCAATCTGAAGATAGACCAGAAGTCATTATTAGAATGTATAGTATGTGTATGTGTGTGTGAATATATGTGCGCAGGGCCTGTGGGAGATGTGACACATCTGTAGGTCTCTGAGGCCCCAGTTGCACGACAGAGGGTCGCTGCCCTGGTATGAAATATTAAAGACCTCATCTCATCTGGGCTCAGTTCACAGCCAAATGGACAACACTGTCACACCGACACACTTACCAACATGTACACAAATTCATTTTCATGTACTTCAGTAGCTTCCATCCACAACTATTTCACTCACTATTTCATTTTTGTAATCTCTTACTCATGATCAATCTCAAGATTTTTCTTCACAGTTTGAATTTGATATATTTGATATATAATATATTGGTGATACTTGTGAGAAAAGCTTTTGTTGCTTTGGATCATTAGCAGAGTCTTTCAGTCTTTTTCTGCATGACACCATCAGCTACATGCCTAAAACCTAATTAACTTCTGTACAGAAGAACCTCAGAATGAAACAGAAACATTGAAGTATACTGTATCCATTTACAGTACAGTGAATACTCATACAGCCAGACTCAGTTCATGTGCACTGGTGAGGGATGCAGCCACGGGCACTGAAAGGCACTGTATTTGTGGTAGGTGATTTGTCCTTACAGCAGTGTGTGTTTGTGTGTGTGTACATCCTCTTTGTCAGCCCCAGCTTTCCAGAAGCTAAAAAGCACAACAAAGAGGGAAACCCTTCTCTATGCAAATACCTGGCAGACTCTTGCCTTGGAGCTTGTGTGTATGTGGAGTGTGCATGCTTATGTCTCTGCTACATCCGCTCCAACACCACATACCCTCAGCTCATTCCTGTGTAATGTCCCTGTGATCAGGCTGCCAAAGGCACATGTCTCTGGCTGCATGAACACTATAGAAGATGTGTGTGTGTTTGTATGTGTGGATTGTCGACTGAGCAGAAGAGCGAAATATCTCAATAATTTGTTGCTTTTAAAGTGATACTTTAAAATGTCTGATGACCATTAAGGTGTGTATTTGTATATAGTGCATTTGTGCGTCTGCATGTTAGGATACCTGGAGTGTGTATATGTACAATTGATTACCAATCAGTCGGCAAGTACAGTTAAAGTACAGGATGTCTTCTTGTTTGCATTGCTGGAAAAATATTTTTAAAAATGTTAACCTATTAATTTCAGGGTGCCTCTCCCCCACGCTGGGTACCAATACTGTCAATGGTAAACTGTGATTTTCTTATACAAGTATGCGTTATAAAAACAATTAAAACAGTGTAACTTATTCAGACTTAGATTTTTTTTTTTTGCAGCGTAGGAATATCAACATTTCCAAATGAACATGCAGCGAGCTTCTGTACCTGGTCCTGCTGCTGCTTGGCCAGCTCCATCTGCTGCCTCTGCTTCTCCATCTGCGAGGCAGCCAGCTTCTTCTGCTCTTCATGGGCCGCCAGGAGCTGCTCCCTCAGGCTGCTCAACTGGCCAATCATGCCCATAAGCTGGCGCTCTTTCTCCGCCAGGCTGTCTGGGGTACCTAGGGCAGGAAGAGGGGAGAGGGGTCAAAGGTGAGATGGTAGCTACTTTGAAGAAAAGTGCAAGACGTGGTTAAGGTTACGCTATGAAACCTCTTTCATCCTTTACAAGGATTTTTTTTTGTTAGATGTCTGGTAGCTGATCACAAACTGGAAGTATGCTTTGTAAAACCACACTACCCAGCCACAAACCCAGCTTTTGTCCTGGTGTTGTTTTATTTCTCAAGGCACCAGTTGAGTACCAGTTCAATCTGTCATTTGCCATTTGAAATTCTTTCTTTGCTAATCTTCTTTTAAAAAGGAAACCAGAAAGTAAATAAAATATACAGGAGTATTACCATATTAAAGCCCAAATTAACACTTTAATTGACATAATGTGACTAAGATGTAGAGCAAACTACAGGGTTTTCCTTACAAAAATTGTAAGCTGAAAAGTAAAGATAGAATTCTATGCACACATAAATAAAAATTGACAAAGCACACTCTGATGCTGTGAACTCACAAAAAAAAAGTGAAGCTGAGATGGCATGTTAATTTTCCGATTGGAAAATTTCAAGGCTATCCGCAGGCCAGAAAGGATCGCAGGGTTGAGGTTAAAGGTCAGAAGTATGAAGGAGAGGAACGGAGGAGGAAGGAACAACAACAAAGCAGTGTAGAGCTATCCATGGCTTCTTGTTCAACATAATATATGACTGGTTAGGGGCTTTGGACAGCAGAAGGGGGGTATGTCAACAGAAGGTGTTTTTGGGGCAAGTATAAGTGCCTATGTGTGCTGCAGAGTTGTAAAACCAGATGTTGACTCATTTTCCTGGGCACAGAAGACTATATCCATCACTGCCTTTATTGCCTTATTGAAATAAAAAAATAAATCTGGCTGAAGAAACAACTGCAAACAGGGAACATGTTGAGGCAAAACAAATACAAAAAAGTAAGCATGATCAAATTCCATTTAATTGGTGCGGAGATATGGGTGAATTTGGTAAATGTTCAGTAGCTGTCAAGTATTACTTGTGATTGCGTGTGAGAAAGAGAGGGGAGAAGAAAACTAGGAGAGTGTGTCTGGTCTGTGTTTACCCTGCAGTCAGCCAACCTCCTGCTCACATTTAGCATGGCCTGACCTTTGACCCCTCAGATCCTGACATACCAGCTCTATTACACACACACACACACACACACACACATTAAGAATTACACACACAAACAGACTTCCACGCAAGGCCTAAATCATTCAACAGGATGTAGTTAGAGAGAGGCACACTGAGGCACAATCAGTATGAGTGTGTGTGCTAATGTCTAGTCATATGTACCAATGTTTGCCTACATGCTTTCGTTGTGTGTGTGTATGTGTGGAATAGCACAATCCCCCATTGTTCCTCAGCTGCTACCTTTAACAGAGCCACATTCCTGCGCCAGTCAAACCAGATGAGGAAGAGAGAAGGAGAGGAAGAGGGAGAGAGGAACACAGAAGGGTGGGGGGTGAGGGGTGGTGTGTGGGATGAAAGAAGGAGTGAGAAGATGGAGAGATGGAGTGAGAAAAGGCAAGGAGCCATGGCTGCTGACCTGCCCTCTGACCGCTCAGGAAGGTGAGGGCCATCCATTTGTCCTCTCTGTTGGTAGCCGCCACCTCATGCCGCCCCCCAACTCCATCACCCTCCGGCACCCCTCCCCCTCCCTCGACTTCCCCCCGCACTCCATCCATCCGCCAACAATGAACAATAAAGGCAACTGTCGGGAGCACTGGCCGCTGGAAAAATAAACACGCCGCTGTCCTAACTCACAGACCCACCTTTGTAGAGCCAGAAAGAGTGAAACGTGTGTGTGTGTAGCTGCTGCTGACCAAGACAAGAAAGAGCCTTGTGTTAAAAACGTTGGCCTGTTCAAATGGGGGTGAAGGGGTGGGGG
>JAPQRN010000026.1:22242208-22257855 GCA_037367275.1 Coranthus polyacanthus
GAGGAGGGGGGGTCTGTGGAAAGAGAGGGAGAAAGAAAGAGAGAGAGAGAAAGAAAGAAAGAGGAGGAGGAGGAAAAGAGAGAGCGAGTGAGCCTGGGCCCTCGGGTGCACAACAAAGGGGCCTCTGTGCCAGCGCCAGGCCCAGCCGGGCTCAGGAGAGGGTGGAGGATGAAGGAGGAGAACGAAGACGAAGAGGAGGAGGAGGAGGGCCCACAGGAAAGGGCCCTGGCTTGGGACCTCATATCCCGAAAAAACAGGCTCCACATTGACTTGGGTCTTGGCAGCCATAGGGAGGATCCAGCTACTCCCCCCTTCCTTCTCCATTCTCCTCCTCCTCCTCCCTCCAAACGGAGCAGGGGTCAGCATTGAATAAGCAGTTATACAGGCACTGGTGGAGTTTGTCTAAGTCTGCCACCCCGAACACTGAAGTACTGAGATGGAAGGAAGGAGAAACAGGGAGACAGTGAGGAGCCGAGATGTGTGGTGACTTCTGTGGCGAAAACACATCAGCAGGCAGCCGTTATAGACACAGAAAGAATTCAGACAGTGTATGCATGTGATCTAGAGATTAGATTATAACCTTATGGTAAGAGCTAAATCTGTCTCGTAAAATCCTTAAAAAGGCTATCTTTAGACATTTGAACAGATTTGGATAACTTAGAAATTAATTCTTGATAAAAAAAAACTCAGAAAAAAAAATACATTTCAGAACCCCATAAATATAATAATAATCAAATTTACACATTAATGACATATTATCTTATTATCAAGTGTAAGAGAGAGAAAAAAATCTGACTGAGACTGCAAACACACCTACATAGAATTGAAGGCCATATAAAAATAGTTTACTCGTGATTGATCCTGTACTAAACTTTCCTAGCTTTGTATTCAAATTACTTGATGACACTTTACCTAAAATATTCACCTTCATTGTTTTTGAATACTTACTGTACTTAAAAACTAGTAAGGTGCAGTTCTTCATTGTAACGTAATGTAGTTTTTCTGATGGGCTTAGACAAAATGATTTGAAGGAATTAATCGGAAAATGTGGTGTTTTATTTAAATAATAGGAGGTAACTTAAGTGTTTAATGATACAACATTAGCAGACTGGATCTTCTGTGTTCAAAGAAACTTCAGAGAGGCAGAATTTGGAATACAAGTCCTCACTTATTTACACCCTCTTGATACTGCAGCTTTTGCTTTTCAGACCGACTATTCCCCTTGCATTGACAGAGCCAACATACTCCATTACGAAATGATGATGTTGATATTTTGATGATCAATTCATGTCTGGTTGAGCTGGGCCATGTGTCTGGACACATTTTCATCGATTCCTTCTAAAGACGTTCCAATCGTTCCAAAGCAAAGGGGGCTGTGCCAAGATTACGGGCAGTCTCTTTAAAAAAAAAAAAAAACAGGGCAGTGTACTGCGGCTTGAGAGAGGAGACTGAGATAGAGAAGGAGATGTATCAAAAAGCTTTTTGTCCAAGCCCACCTCGCACCACCACCTCCGCAAGGTTAGCTGCTAAAAGTACCAATTACTGGCTTGTTGTTGGGGAGAACAGCGCTTGGCAACAGTTGCCGCGGTGGCCGGGCCTCTGTGTAAACACAAAAATCCCTCTCCTCCTCCTCATCCTTCTCCTCCTCCTTACATTCTACCCCTCTCCCAGTGCTCCCTGTCTCCCAATAAAGCAGAGGATCGCAGCGACTGAAACAGTAAATGTGTGTGTTACACTCAGTCCCTGGTAGGTCTCCATGTCCACAGTGACTTTTCATTCAGAAGCTGCTCCAACTTTAGTTATTAATAAACGCCCAGACCCCTAGGCAGGCAAGGGGGACACTAACATACACACACACTAATATAGACAAACAAAGTATTTGGCATGCACCGTGGCGACATGACATCTACTTTTGAGAGTTATGAGACTGTTATTCACCTTGCAAAGTTAGTTAAGTTTTTGGGTGAAGCAACAAGGGACATATGGTCCTCCCCTAAAGTACTGTGACAATCACCAACACATTTCTAAACACATTTTGGGGTGACACACCTGTTACAGGAAACCGCAAACACATACACACAGACTCTCACTTGCCAAAACACTTAAAAACCAAATGGGGAGAGAGCCTTATTTTAGAGTATTCGAAGTGAGATGTGGTTTCAGAGATAAGCCAAAAAAAAGACAAATACGTTTTTTTTTCTCTTCTGATGTATAAAAGTGGCAAGTCTGCTGTTCGAGTAAAAAAAGAAAAAAAGACGGGTTTTAAACTCACACAAAACAACAGATGTATTGGGGTATTTTTCAATTTAATATTAGGCATTTGGGATAGTATGGATGTATAGCAACATGTTTCCATTAAATGAGATCTTCTAAGAATAGGCCACAGCACATAAAGTGAATATTTACAAGGGTGTCAGTCAACAATTTAATAAATTGAAAATCCATTTATCTGAATACAGAGTTCTGCCCTTCACTCCACTGCCTTTCCCTAACAGATGGTGTTGTGGGTGCTTATGTCCAATTTGATTTGAACCAAACCCTCAGCCAATTTTTACACTGGCATGAAATCTCAGCAAGCCAGATCCACACACTGGCAGTCAGAAATAGCAGCGGAGAGGGCGCGACATTGTGAAAGAACGATGAAGGGCAAAATCTGGAGCGACATTCGAGAAAGTCGCAGAAAAACTTTCCTTGTTGTTTCATTTTGCTTGTGTTTTTTCCCCCTCCTCTGCATGTTGTTTTTGTGCCGAGCTGGAGAAATTAGCGATGCTATCTTAACGCTGTTTTTTTTTGCGGGAGACAGAAAACGTTCCTTTCACACACACAGAAACACACCATTTTCCCAATTGCCTCTGTGACCTCCATTATCATTAAATGGTGTTTGATAGCATCTAGACATTTGAATCCGCTGTGGACTAATTCAGCTCGGCCCCTGATAGCTGCTGCCACTGCACCTTATTAGGGACAAGCTATGGGACCAAACACAGATCCCATTTTCATTTTACTGCCTCATACTTTCAGGGTGAAGAGACCAAGTGTCACCTGTGGTACTGATAACCACCAAATACTTCCCGCTAATTGCCTGGTTAACAAACAGAGCCTCATGAAAGCCTTTTGAATAGATAATAAAGGTGCGTATGCAACAATGGGCTGTGCTGTGTGTAAAAAAGTTTTAAAAAAAGAAGCACCTTTGTGGTTATAGTTTTTTTTATCGATATTTTCTTGTGTATTTATTGCTGTTTCACTTTGAAGGAAAAAAGTTTTCTCCAATAGAGGATGTAATCAATTAACTATGAAAACGAACAAAATGAGGTTTTAAATTTCAGCAACAAGTCACAAGCAGATCCAAAGGCAAGTAACAGACTGTCAAACATTTAGTTTAATTAAATCAAGCAATCAGATAGACCCCCTAAAAAAACCAAAAACAAAACAAAAAAAGTGAGTTTGCTTTTGCAGCCTGAGTTAAATCATCATGGCCAACGCTCTTTTAATGCATGCACGTCTTCCCCCATCAAAAGCATCCTGTTAAAGTAGGCCAAGGCATGTGTACTGGTGTGTATCTGTGTGTGTGTCGTACACAGTGGCTCAGGCTGCTGTAATGGAAAATGACACTTGCAATCTGTCTCGTGGCAATAACCCCTCTTCAGTGCTCTTGTCTCCACTCCACACACACATATGCACATACACACATGCACGCACACATGCACACACTCAATGTCTCTGTCACTGCATGCAGCCCCCGGGCCGTCCTTGTCACTGCACAGCTTTATTGCATCACTTTAACGTGACAACAAAAGAAGACATTGTGTATTGGGCCTGCTGTGTATAGGAGGGGAATGGACCCACGCATTAACTACGAGAGAGACAGACAGAGAGCGTGCACTCGCACAAACACACACACATGTATACAGACTGCAGCGCTTTCTCTTGCGAGTCGTGACATTTTTCGTCTGCTTGTCAAAGCAATGACAGAGAGACAGACAGAACAGCAAGACACTCCTGACACCCTAATGCTGCTTTGCATGTCGGAAGCCTATTCAAACAGGGCTGAGCTGTGACTTTAACCTCCCCTGTGCTTATGTGTGCGTGCGTGTGCATTTGTGTTTGTGCACGTAAGACTGATGGGTAAAGACTGTTATTTCTGATGCTATCATAGTTTTGGCCCTGTGTTGGCTGTTTGATTGACAGTTGGCTTGGCTTTAGAGTGGCTGTGCTTTGCCGGACGGCGGAGGCGGGACCCGCCTATTCCAGTTAACGTGGATGCTGTTGACAAGCGCAAACAGACGTAGACACACACAAATGCACGCGCACACACTTCTCCCTCTGTTTACTTGTCTGTTTGAGTCTTGATATCCATCTCCATCCTTTTTGTCTTTCTTTTCTATGTGTGAATGTTTGTTCCATCTGTGCGTTGATCGGCCTGAGACGGAGTATGTTGTAAAGTCTTAAGAATAGCCCACATTGTCCTGTGTGCTGCTCAAAGATAGGGCGACAGACATGTGAGAACCATTAGACCAATGGCAACAACAGTCCAAACAGCACTGGAATGCTCTGCTGACTAGCATGTGTGTGTTTGTGTGCCTGACCTGTTGGAGCCTTACAAGTCACTGTGCTCCAATTATTCGCTCACGTCAACATCTCTGCCTGTAAATCTTTTCCTACTCCCCAGTTTTCCTGGCAAGATCACATTGGTTTTAGGCAAAGAAAGTTTGATTGGTTGATGAGATCTGCCTTGTCAATAACAGCTAATGCTCCTAGTTAGGTCATATTTAGATCACTTAGCCATCTGTGGCTCACAGTTATGAAGGGCAGAGCTCACACAAATTGAATGACAATAACAAAGTTGATGAAAGTACATACCATGCTCTTGGACGCAACTCAAACTTGTACGTACATGAACGAAAAAACACATAAAAGCAAACCCAACATTTGAAAAAACAGACTTAATATGTTTATTTCTTGAAATCAAAGATGGATCTGGTGTGAACATTTGCCATTTAATACAGTCAGTGATAAGTGAGAAGTAAAAGAAAAGGTTTAAATCTGTGCCATCTGGAGCTCAAACAGCTCAAAACTGAATTCAGTCAATTTGACTGACATATTGGCTAGAACACTGGGTAAAACTTAACTGCTCACACAAACTATATTTAATAATATAACAAATTAGGATGCTTATCAAATTGCGGTTTAGCTTTTATTAAATCAATTTTAATCTATTCAATCATCTCTTTATCAGAACAGCTTAAATATATGAAATAAATATAATTATACCATGTGAGAAATATTAAATATCTCACAGATATCGCTCCTTATATCAAAACATTCCTGTCAGTCTTTGACCCCCTTTTCTTGCCCGTTTCACCTTTCCAGACAAGACACCCATGACTCTTTGAGTGGGCTAATTGTCTTAACAACATTTACAGTATCTCAGCAGAGACTGCAGTGGCGTATGATAACCTTTGCCATAACCCTGTTAGCTTAATTAAATAAACCGACAAAATGGATGAGGAGGGTGTGATATAAACTGAACTGGACTTTGGTTAAAGAACTAGAAAAAGGCTTGTAATCTGGCATCTGCCTGTGTTTTCACATAGTAAACTGATACAGGGGGGCAGGGAGAGCCAGACAGAGGGCTCAATGTTAGAGACTGCATTGGGTGTGTGTGCTTTTGGGTGTAAGAGTGTGTCAGACAAACCGACATGACCTAACAAACAAGTGTCCAGTGTCTTAGTGTGGACGGCTCCTTGAACCAGCATCACAAGACTGTCTAGTGTGAAGCTTGCAAACAAACATGAGTAAATGAGTTCAATTTGAGAGGGAGAGAAAAAAGTGTGTTTGAAGGAGAGAAGAGAGACAGACAGACACCAAGATGGAGAGAGATAAAGATAGATCAAAAAGCTGCCAGAAGGAAAAGATGGACGGTCGAATGTTTCTCCCAAATGTGTGCGTATTAAATGGACTGAGACACCAGCATCGCCTCTCTGAAGCCCACTACCCACTCAGACACACAGGAAGCATGTTAACTCCACCCACATCTTAAGGAGCCTTAAATAGCGCTGTTACACACCACTTACACACTGCTGATCATTGATATTCATAGTTAATCATAATTTTACTCACAAATTTAAACAACAAGAATTCACATTCTAAATTTAAGCAACTGTCAGGCGGAAAAGGGCTGTGAGCGTAGGATGAGAGTCAGTGCCAAAAACTTGTGACGCATGCAGATAAAAACACACTTACAGATTGTAGATGTATAAGGTTAGGGTTTTATGGTAACACTTGAAAATGAGGAACGGAGGAATAAAAAATGAGAAAAAAAACCAAACTGCTGAAAGGTGTGTGGTCTGTATGTGGGCTGATTCTGTGGGCAGGGCAGGATGGATGTTTTGGAGAAAAGAGAGGAACAAGTGAGTGTGAGAGTAAGCCGGGAAAGGAGGGACAGAGGGAGGGTGAAGGTGAAGGTGGGGAGGTAGAAATCATGTGTTGCCTTAGGAATGGAGAGTTTCTCCAACAGTAAACACAGTTACAGGCCAGGCTAAAGTAAACAGCTCTAGTTAAGGTTTGTGGCCTGAATATGAAAGCAACTCTAAAATTATTCATTAAATGAAAGTTATTGTGATGAGTTTTAATCAATTAAAGTGACTTTTGTTGGTATTCTTATTGGCAGGTCCTTGCTTTATTGCAAAAATCACTTGAAACTAAGCTTAAAGTATATCAGTGTGACATTAAACGTTACTGATTTTGATTGAAGGATGTAGTTTTGAAAATGACTACATGAATATTTATATATATACAATGCTATACAAACATTTTAAACATTTTAAAGGTAGTTATTCCCCCAGTTTTTGCTGCAGGTTTTTGTCTTAAGCATATCTTATGATGATCCTCATAACATCATAAGGGTTTTTTTAATGCTACTCTCTACCATAGGTTACGTATACAGACATGTGTAAAATAGTCCAAAACTCTGTGTCAGAGAGGACTTTTAACTCTCCCAACAACCAAAAAAGTCATTTGGATGAGTTTGTACAAAAATGTGCCTTTTAGTTGTCTAGGTGAGTTTAAACATCTGTGACTTTGCATTACAGAGCGCAGTAGTATCATGTCATAATCTCCCTTTTATACCCACTGACTGTGATATTTGGAAAAGCTACAGAAACACACACCTGGGTTACAGACAAGACTGGCGTACAGCAGCTGATTTGCTTTGTCGTATTACAATGAGCCAAGAGGCCTTGTGTTGGTGTGTGTGAATGTGTACACTGCACCCTGTGTGTGCACGCTTACATCCGAGTGTGCGTATGTTTGGATATTTGTGTGTGCGTGCGTGTGTGTGTGTGTGCGTGCGTGTGTGTGGGTGACAGCTCCAGCCCAAAACTGACTGGCATCTGGCGGTGGCAGTTGTTTTAACAGCTGAGCTGACAGCATTAATCCGAACGCACCCAAATCAAAAGGAGACAACACCTGTTCACTGCTCCTGAGCCCAGCCGAGGAGGGGAGGGAGGGAGACACGGGAGGGAGGGGGGAGAGAAAGCCGGAGAGGGAAGTATGAATGGAGGCAGGGAGTGAAAGAGATGGAGGGGGAGTGATTAGAAGCAGGTGGAGAGAGTGACGGGGACAAAGGGGGATAGGAGGAGAATGATGGAGGGAAGTGAGGATGGGGCAAAGATGGAAAGCAAGCGATGAGAGAGGGTTAGAAAAGAGAAGAGACGAGGATGAAGCAGGAGAAAAGGAGGGGTGGGGGAAAACGATGAGAGTGGGCATGCTGCCAGGCAACACACGCACAGCACTCTTTCCCCTGAGCGAAGCGGAAAGGGGCAGTGGGCCAAACAAGGAGGGAGGGGTGAAAATAGAGGGAAAGAGGAGAGAGGTGAGTGGATGGATAGA
The DNA here is from genome assembly GCA_037367275.1 of Coranthus polyacanthus. NCBI lineage: Eukaryota > Metazoa > Chordata > Actinopteri > Kurtiformes > Apogonidae > Coranthus > Coranthus polyacanthus. Next base: position 22,250,099 of record JAPQRN010000026.1, read on the forward strand.
GGGATCCCACAGGGAGAATGAGAGAAGGACGACTGGAAAGGGGTTGGATGGGGGAGTTGGGAGGCAGACAGAAGCACAGTGATATATCCAGTAGACTATCAGAGCTCTGACATGAGTGGCTGTTGATGACTGCTTTGCTAGCCAAGCAGCAGCGGAGAAGAAGAATGCAGCAGGGGTGGAACAGAGGGGGGGGCTAGAGATGCTTGTCTCCCAACATCTGGCTCAAATAAGGCCAGGCCGCGCTGTGGGTTCGGGGTTATGACCCCTGAGGCTGACTACACAGACACCGCCACTTCATCTGCAAGACCCGCCCTCTGACCAGTCAGTCAGAGGTTAATTAATATAGACCCTGTGGCTTCAAAGACTGACACACTGACTGGCTGAATGAATGGATGACTGACTAGCTACAAGACTGAGTATTTGAGTGACTGACTGTGTAGCGAGATGGCTGAATGTTTAGCTGGTGTGTTGGAGGACTGGCTGACTGACTAGTTGACATATCGGATGGCTGGGTATCTGGTTGTTTACCAGCCTGCTGACAGACTTGTTGCTCTGTGAAGGACTTGAGCACTAAAGCTACAAAACAGTGTTCACATCATCCTAATATTGTTCATAATAGAGAGTGGAAACAGCAGGGGCACCCATGGGTGGTGATTACATGGACTGTAGGCATCTGTCCATGCTGTCCCTGATGTATCTGATGTACCATACTGTATAGGTAGCTGTGGATCCTCCGTCAGGTCAGGAGAGGCTGGTGTGTCGTGCATCATGTGTACACTACCGTATAAATGTGTTTTACTGCAATATGTGCCGGCAATCTAATGAGAGCTGTGGAGTCTGCAGTTGTTATCCACTCAGGCTGTTAAAGCCCCTTTACATCCATGTCAGGCCTTAAATCCTGTGCTGGACGCTGCTGACATGGGTGAGAGAGACTTCAGCTCTGAAGCTTTCACATGTGTGTTGGAGCTGAGATGTAAAATTGTGCTAAGCAGATTGTGCTACTTTGCTACACAAGCCTACATGGATTACGGAGGGGAAACTGTCACATGTACATATTAACATGCAATATGTGACATGGAAGGCACAAAGATGCACATAAGCATTCACATACAAACATACACTCCTCTTGCAAAAATGTAGTCTCAGCTAATAAGCTCTAAGACAGAGCTTCCTTACACTCTATTTAAGGAATATTCATAACCTGCAGTGAGCTTACATGGTGCAATGAAGGGCCCATTAAAGTGTATATGTTTACCTTCACTATAGCACCTGCTAAATAGAAAAAAAAAACACAAACAAATGCACACATACATACATATAAACACAAGCTTATGTGCATCACAATAGCTTAACACAATTTCAGTTGCATTTAGATGTACTAAGAAATTTGCAGATATTGCACAAAGAAATTGAATTACAGTATATGTTCAGGCTGAGTGGTTGAGTGCTTATGTTTTACTAATATTCGCTCACTCATGCAACAAAGTTAGAGTGAGTATGAATATATGAAAAACATTTATGAAAAGACACAAATCCCATTATAAGTCATACATTTAATTTATGAGAAACTTCCACCTTTTCTGCCAGAAATGTACCACATGCATACACACTATAACATTAGCATGTGTGACTGAAATGAGCTGGAAAGCTAACAGCAAAACGATAACTTTTTATATTTTGCAATGGAGCTATGTCAAAGTGGAAAATCATGTGTTTGATTCCAAAATGAAGCAACTACCTACTCACAAAGTAACTACTGGAAAATTATTATATTATTATTATTGTTTATATTTTTATCAAAATGTTTGACAGTATGGTCTCTGGCCTCTTAAAAAAAAATAGTTGAACTCTTTCTTTTTCGTGCTGCCTTAGCAAGAAGTTTTAAGATTTTTAGATGCATTTCATATCCCTTTGATAAAGTAATAGTGCAATGAATGAAAGGTGGTGCACTTTTCACAAAACCCATTAATCTTGCTATTTTGCAGCATAAAAACATTCTTCCGTCTCTCCACGGGAATGGGAGAAAAGACCAGGAGGGAAAATAGCAGAAAAAGAAGAAAAACAACAACAGGGCGTTCAAATGAAGAGAGTTTATGAGAAAGCTGAATAGATAAATCATGGATTCCACTGATTTGGTCATGGGACATGGGGTTGAATGGAAGTGAATGGGTGGGTGCCAAAACACTGGGGCCTGTCTAATATCTGGGAGTCAGTGACAGGAGGCCTTTGTGTTGGACAGTCTAACTCACACAAATACACACTTGCACACACACGTACACCATATATATATAGATAGAGGAAATGCCGAAACACATGCCTCTTACAAAGAACTATACACTCTAAAGCCTCCTGTCTTCCTACCTTACACATCGTACAGCATCAACATATACTCAAGCGCATACAGTAGACAGCCAAACTGTGAGTGGGAACAATAGTTAAGCAATGGAAGCTCTGGCTGATTCATGAACCTCAGGCCTTTGTCCTTAACTTAATGCCACGCCAGGAGGCCAATAACACACACAGACACACACACACACACACACACACTATCAGGAAAACCACAGGACCCTCTTTCCACTCTCTAAGACCTTTTATGCTGATGTATTGGACAAAAGCTGGGGCACTGCTTTTCCCAAACACACACACACATACACACACACACACACACAGACACACACACACACTATTCATCTCCTTAATATCGCTCATCTGGGCAAAGAAGAATGGTAGAAAGGAGTTTCATCCCCACCGATTGTCTAGTGCAAGGCTGAAAAAAGAATGCCACGTTGAAAAGCAGACGCAAAACAATTCAATAAGAAAAGTGACTTGAATGCGCCTTTCATCAAGCCAACAATGGCCGGCCCTACAATAGGCCTCAGGTTCGCCCCATGACGTTGCCTGTTTCTCATGTCACAAAAGAAAAAACAAAACATGATGAAGAAAAAAGAATTAACTTGATTTGAATTGTGAACCATGTCCGTGATGATTTTCCCCATCTGCAAACGCTTTGAAGTTAAGTGACACAGTGACACCAGTATAACTGAAAGAAACGTTAAATAAAAGGGAACAGGTTTTCTTAGATAAGCAAAATAAAGTGTGGGCCCTTTCCTTGATTCAAAGTTAGTTTCATTTATGGAAAAGAATGCCATGTCTTTTTGTAATATTTTCTGTCTTTTAAACAGACTATTTGAACCATTCTACCACTGAAGGTTTTTCTTTGCCAGGTGACAGGGTAGGAGGTGCAACAAAAAATTAATAAATAAATAAAAAACAGGGTGGTTCAAGGCAGTTAGTCTCATAAGCATGGTGTCAACTTCTCTTGTATCACATGCTGACCGTGAATTTAGAGCCCTTTAATTGGTGAACGCAAGGACAAATCCTGCTTTTTCTCCCTTGCTCAAACTTTTCTCTCTTGCTTGTAGTGAATATAAAAAAAACAAGTCTCTCTTTCAACCTCCCTCACTGTTTCATTTCACTTGCCTTCCCTTTCCCAGCGCGAGAAGAATGATCGCGACAAACAATGCCTGTGAGAGTCCTGCTGCACTTCATGTTAATTTATACAACTAACTAATTACCGACAAAGGGTGGAAATCACATAAAGACTTTCGCCCGCTCCCACGCTAGGCCTGTGAAGCTTCTGTTGTATGTCACAAATTCACATTAGGGATGTGTGCGAAAAGTTGCAGGTCTATGTAAAGGTTGTATATGCCATTGTTGATGTTGATAGTGTGTGTGCATGTGTGTTTGACATAACCCCCCAGATAGCGGCGCAGTGGAAAGGATTAGTAAAGTGAAGGTGGGGGGTGGACTGATGGACGGATGAACGAGAGACCGCCTCGATCCCTCCGCCTCTCCAGCTCTTTTTCCCCCTTTTCTTTCTCTCTCTCCTTCTTCTTCTTGGCAGAATGTATCCGCCCTTCCCATTGTCACCCATTGGAGTGTACGGAGGCGTGAGGGAGCTCCGGCCACTGTGTGCTTGTGTGGCACAATAGCCTCGCCTAAGTGCTGTCCTATAAAATGCCTCAGTGCTCTCTAAAAGCAAGCCCTGGTTTCCCTCCCTGCCTTGAAAATAGATGAAGTGCTGTGCGTGAGCATGTGTCCGTGTGTGTGTTGTGTGACATCTGTCATTGAGTTGGCATTTTCAGTATGGAAACCAGTGCCTTGGAGCAGCTTGAAGCAGCGATTACACTCAGCCATAAAAACACCATTCTGGTTGACCTCAAGGTTGCAGACCTGTGTGTATGTATGCAGTTGCGTGTGTCTTCTTGTGTTTCCCTACATGTGCATTCAGACCAAGGCTATGAAGTGTAGAGGCCAGGGTCTGACCTCAGAGATAAGCCCTGGCTCAGTAAAAGAACAAAAATACTGCCATTTGTGGACCTCAACAATGTGACTGGCACCAAAGCCATACGTTATAGTAGTATTAATACTAGTGCTGCATCAGGAGACATTTTCATTAGAGGCTTTTCATGTGTTGACAAAAACATGTAGGGTTGTGCACTTCAGTAAAAAACAAAGAACTTTAAGGTCCTCATTTCATTAAAAAAAGAGTGTCTCTGACAGGAAATTTGAGCTAATTACCTCTGTTTACTACCGCAGACAGCAGAGGTTAAAACTGTACAATATGAAATATCTCTTTGGCCTAGGAGCAACACTGACGGGTAGCTGTAGATGGGTAGCAGAGGGTCACCAGAGGGGTCCAAAGATGGAGCTCAGCTGGCCCTTAACATGAGCCACTTTCAGTCTGAGCTGAGAGGAGAGGAGACGAGAGGAGAGGAGGAATGAGGCTGAGTGTCTGGTGAAAGTCCAGGGCAGTGGAGGCACCACTCCAGGGGCCAAGATGAACATCTGTGCCCCATTTAGTTATGTTTCTTCTCCTTTTAATTCCCCTCCTTTTTCTTCTCTTTCATCGCAGCTTATAATCTTTATCCATCCATCCATGCATCTAATGTATTTCTCAGAAGCATGTGTCTTTCCCCAGAGCTGAGATAATAGATTATCACCTGGCCTTGCTCTGTGGCAGAAGGGTCACATGGTGTTAAATGGCGGTCCAAGCTGTCCAACCCAGGTGTGTGTGTGTGTTTAGCTGCACAGGTGTGTGTGTGTGTTCATCCTGGACATGCAGCCATCTCTCTTGGGTTTTAGCACCGACTCTCCTCTTGACCCTGTGCCTCCCGCGATGCTCTGCACTCTGCTCTCTTTATTCCACCTAATGACACACACACATACTCAAGCACGAGCAGTTTGTCTAGTGGCCTGACTCCAGGTAAACACACACATAAACACATACATGTTGCGTCATGGCATTCTTGTCTTTGCTGTCGCTCCTGAAGAATTTATTAAAGATGGTGACTTGCAGTGTGTGTGCTGTGTGTCCTAAGCGGGTGTGCGTGAAAGTGAGTGTGTATCTCCAGGGTAGCAGGTGGCCGGTGGAGTAAGACAGGAGATGAATGGAGAGAGCAGGAGAGCGGTGGAGCATGGTTGGGCCAGGCCATGGGGGACAACCTGGCTAGTCATTTATTATTGGCAAACACACACACACCTTGCATGCATGCAGCCAAATGCAACCCCTCCCCTAACACACACCGGTACATACATGTGCACACACATTCTGCCACAGATACATATGCAAATACACATACACAAGTATACATGCTCCCAGAGGCTTAAACAGCACACTCACACACACACACACTCACACACACACACACACACACACACACACACTGACCTAGTAACTACCACTCTCCATTCATCTAGCCTAAGTAGAGCAACACTAGCCGCAGACACAAAACTATATCTTCAAACTTAAGCCATACTTTTTGTGTGTGTGTTGTCTAGCTCAGGGCCTGCCTTCAATAAGTCAAGCCTCTTTCTGTTTCGAGATGTTTATCGTTTTCTGACCCATTTCGTGTCTTTGGCCCCTTGCTCGCATCCCTCTTGGTGTTAATGTTCTTACACTCTAAATGTGTGTATGTGTGTGTCATTGATCCAGCTGGAAGCAGTGTGTGAGCGTGTGTGTAAGAGAGAGAGAGACAGACAGAGAGAGCAGTAATATTCCAGGCCTTTCATAATGATTAAAGCCTTCATTAAATTTTCATCCCAACCTGCTGTTTGCTGCTAATGGCCTTTGTGAGCCACACAGCCAAACAATGGCTAGCCGGGCACAGAAAAGGGATTTCTATCTCGCGTTCAATACCGCCCCTCGTCGTTTCTCTCTCCCCCCTCTCTCTATTTCCCTCTGCTTCTCTTCATCTTTTCTCAGCTTTCCTTTTCTTCCATTACTCTCTTTTCTTTCCTCCTTTCTCTCTTGCTTGGCCTGGGTTTTTATGTGTGTGTGTATGTGTGCTGGGTCTGGAGGCGCTGGGGCCTTTTGTTAGCGCGTTTCATTTAAACGTAGGGCAGATAATGCTCCGGGTTGGTTTGGATGCCGCACCACTGTGGCTCTCTGCTAATGGGGTCTGTAAAGACACTGCTCTCTCTCTCCTTCACTTTCTCCTTTGCCTCCCGTTCTTCTTTCTTCTTCTCCTGTCTCTCCTTTTCCCTTGCCCTCTTCCTCCCTCCCCTCCGTCTCTTTCTGCGCTGGCTGACTCATAAAGATCCATTATTGTTGTTTTTTTCCTGTGCAGTCGGTTCATGAGGTCCAGTGAAGCAGCGAACAACCCAAAACACACCTCAATTACAGCTCAGTTCGACAAACAGCACAGTTTTTTCTTTCTTTTTTTTGTAAAATGTGCCACAACAGGCCTCTCTATCGACTGGAATAAAAACAACCAGACGGTGAGAGCTGACCAGCAGTCTCTGCCGCTTTGAAAACCTTACAGAAAAGCCTGAAAATAAGGTTAGCACATCGCAGCTTGAAATGAAAGCCTGTTGATGTACTGTAGGGAACACAAACACACACAAGTACACATGTACACCTGTGCACTTGACAACAAATACACACTGTACTGCCACACTATTCTTTAACCTTTTGGCTGTGCCATCTGAGGCTCCATAAAGTTCAATTTTCTTTAGCTTACAAAGGTCTATAAAAAGAATTGGTGGTTGTTTTGGCCTTGAGCACTTATAATGAGATAGTGAATCTCTACCGTCTTCAAAACTGGCATTTACATCTAACCTTGGTGTCAGGTATACAGTACAAATGATTTGTCAACCAATAGGCATCATGTTATTTATATATACACATCTCTCTAAAGGAGGGATGTGCACCTGCTGGTAATCTTTTTGTCACGTTATCACCTTCAGATTAATTTCATAGTGACTTAAGCCACCATTACTGAGCCTAATGGAAATTAGAGTTGGTCATGGGCTAATTTTATCTTTTTCACAACTCCAACTCTTAGCTCAAGGCTAAATTTGAGAAAGAGATGTGGGGACTAAATGAGCTAAGCTATGTAGCTGTGGGCACAAAAGTGATTTGGCCTCTTCAAATGTGTGCTAATTTTTACTGAAACCCCATTAACCTAAAGGTTTGCAAAGGTAAAATAATGATACAGAGGCATCATCACTGATTATTTAGCTGCAAGAAAATTGTGTCATGAGTGTCACTCTCTTGAAAATGAAGCTGGGCCACATTTGGAGTTGTCAAGCTATCCATGTAGATATCCAAGTGTGTTTTCTGACTTCGCACACTTAAGCATACACTACACACATAACATGTGCATGCACGCACGCGCGCACACACACACACACACACACACACACACACACATCTTATTTGTCAGGTTGTGATAAATATGCAAAGCATGGTGGAC
>JAPQRN010000026.1:22261683-22274481 GCA_037367275.1 Coranthus polyacanthus
AAACTAATGCCGGCTCAGCCCAATTAACAGTGACACTGAGAGGACAGCATCAGCTTTAATAGAGAGCAAACAAACTTTGTGTCACACACGCACAACAAGATCCGTGTATGCATACATGCATCAGAACAAGCACCCTATATGTACAGACATACTTTAGCACACTCACAGTTGTACACAGATGTGTTGGAAGTGTGTTTTGTGCTGGTTAATTACTGAAACAAGTCAGTCAGTCAGTCAGTCAGTCAGTCAGTCAGCCAACCAGTCTGTCAGCTCAGCTCTTTGTAGACAAGAGGGTCAATGGTCCACAGGGTTAATCTTTGGCTAATCTCACTACAGTATGGAGCACACCACCTGGGACAGCAGCACACATACGCAGCACCTATGTTTGTCAGTGTGTGTATGTGTGTGTGTTTGGGTACGAGGGAGAGAGAGACAAAGGGACGGTGCTACATTCCAGCTGCATTAATGACATTATGGTGTATTAAGGCGGAGATGGTTTTCTAATCATTAACTAGTGGGCTGCTGGTGGAAGTGGAACTTAATACTGAGATCACAGTCCACAATGAAGTCATCTCAACCCAGATGACTTCTCTTTTGTTGTGTTCCATAAGTTGTTTTTGACAAAAGCATTGAGAACACAAAAAAACTTCTTGACAAAGTTTCAAACCAGACAGCGGCTTTCAGTATTGACAACGTAGCCAAAGACTATATGAGAGGTACAGCAGACATTATCACTCTGCATTTTTTACACTCCACTGACTCACTCTCTGTGGCTATGTGTGCGTCCACACTCTAAGTCAGCATGCTCAATAATTCACTAATTCTCTCTGAGTTCTAGCACATGTAATGTAACAGAGGGACAGAGTATGACAGTGTTGATATGGCTGTCGTATATACGATGGGATGATACATTTCAGGCTTCATTCAGTTGCTGCGGAGACTCCTAATATGCTGGCTGAGGGCCATATTGCACTGGAAAAACTGTCTTGTGATCCTAAACCCCTGAAAGACTTTGCTTTTCTGCTCTTATCACCTGACCAAGTGAAGGCCCGACCTGCTCCTGTCTTACTTTTTACCCTCTTCTGTTCTTCAGATTAGGGAAATTCAGACTTGAAATGAGCGGCTTTGTGATTATGAGTTGCATCAGCACCGGCACGACATGCAAATGTAACGAGACAGAGGGAGAGAAAGAGTGTAAGCGGGTTGAAGTCAAAGAAAGAAAGAGCGACACAGAGAGAGAGAGACACGATGTTATTAGAGGAAATGAGAGAGAACGAGTTGAGAGAGAGAGACAGAGAGGAAGGCAGGCATCTTGAAGGCAGCGGTCACACCTGTCACATCCCATTTATCTAATCCAGTGCCTACTTAAAACAGCCGCACTCTTTCTTTCGAGAAAGATGTAGCGCAAACAAAACAAACAGAACAAGAATACAGGAGGGAGCAAGATGGGGGAAGGAGAGATGGAGTTGGGGCGTGAGGTGGGGGAGTAGGGTTGTCGGATCTCTTTGCTCTGTCGAAAATCTGCCAGCGAGATGTCATCTTGCTGCGACCAACAATGAAGGTCATTTTCCAATCAAAGGGAATTAGCAGGGAGTCATGGCTTCTTCAAAGACCTGGTACATTAAGGCCCATGACATTATTTATGTGTGAAGTCAGACAGTCTTATCCTGAAGGCAACTTAAATGGCTTATGTTTTTCCTCCCATCAACCTCCCAGCTTATAATCCATGTGCCTCACTGACATTTTTACTCTGGCGATTTACACAGTGCGACGCAAAGTCCAAGACAGAGGGATGAAAAAGACAAGACAGAATCTGTATTGTAAACCAGCTTATCACTCAGCCGATGTGTGTGCACTGACATGTTCCGGCGCTCCTGCAGTAACACAGGTTACAAAACTTTTCTCATCAACATGCATTTATTCATAAGTACAAACAGGAACTTTGGATACTGTAAATGTTAATGTGTGTGAGCAGGTTTTGCCATTTGTGTGTATATATGTGACACTGAGTGCACATAGCCTGTAGGTGTGTGTGTAAACGTGTGAGTGCCTGCATGTATGTATTTATATGCACGTATTTATATGTGGCAGGCTGGCAGTGTGGGCGGTTCTGCCTTTAGTTTGCAGATGTCAATTCTCTTCCAAATGACTGGAACAAAGTAAAAATTGCGCCTCACTCTCTTTATCCTTTTACTGCCTCTGCAATGGAACCGAATTAAACAACTTTTGTCTTCTTAAGCTCATCTGTGAGGGGAGGCTGGTTTAAAAACACTTAACTCCTGCCAGAAAAAGGAAAAAAAATCCAAATGCTATTTTTTTTTTCCTACAGCCAGCACAGATGCCGCTGTTCATGTTCGTTTTTTTTCCCTATTCCTTCATTTTCTTCCCTTCCTCCTTCTCTGTTGCCCTACAGAAGAAACTCTCTATTTCTTTCTGCACCATAGGTTGACATGTCTCGGGCTTTGCAAGGTGCATGTGTGAAAAACAATATTTGATGCTTGGCGCGTCGTTGTGGATCAAGGCGTGGACAATGTGGCAGTAGGAAGAACTGGGTACAGCTGCTCAACTAAAAACACGTGTGTGTGTGCATGTGTGTATATATATATATACATATATATATATATATATGTGTGTGTATATACATGTACACACACACACACACAAGTAAATGTCACTGATCACTCCTGCAGGGGGTAAGACTTCGTTCTATGCCAGAGCTGCCAATCTCCACGACATACACTTAACACACCTTCAATACACTGCCAAGCACACACACACACATACTGCAAATCCTTTTACATGCCATGGCTAAACACAGACACTGTCAGTTTTGACTCGGAGGTCCCTCGGGCTGGGACAAGCAAGCAAACACATTACTTTTATCCTCCTGTTCCAACAATATGGTTGAGCTCTGCCATAAATCCCAGATTTCTGGAAAAAAATACTGTATTGCTCCATAATTATTTAGTATATTAATAACAAATTAAAATGTTTTTTTTTAATTGTTGTTAATTTACTTAAAGAAATATAACATCATTCAACTTCAACCCTAAAACATAGAGCTGTATTTTTTGCATTTTAAATTTCAGGCTGGCTAAAATATATGCCAGTATATTTTACCACGACCCCTTGCTGTTGACAGGCAAGCGTGTGTTGATTCATTAGTGCATCACTGGCATGAGAAATTAAGTGTGACCACTGTGTCTCAAGACTGCTCAATGACTGTGTTACATCTGTCAAATTCACATGAACACACACTCACATACACACACGCATAATCAAAAGACAGAATGAGAGAGCTGCTGAAGGAAAATGAATAAGAAATAATGCCTGATGAAATATCTTTATAGTTTTCGCTTGTTAAAGAAATGTTAATGCAATAATTAGTGTCTGGCCATTAACACATTTAGAAGAAAAGATGCTCGCCTCTGTCTGATGTGAAAACATTTTTTTCTACAAGGATGTGTGAAACACAAACATACAAACATTCAACACAGTATTAAAAATGACCGCTGTAGTAATGTACACTTTATTAAAAGATATTCTCTTTAGTTGGAACCTAATTTTGTGTGAATCATTAAATACATTACAGCATCCTAGTATAACTGTAGTTGCATCATGACTGGATTTTGTGTCGACAGGCTTACCTAAGTGAACTGCTTGCTACTAAAATCCTTCTGATCAGGCATTTGAACTGAGCTGTTCTGTGACTGTCAGCCAATCAGCATCCAGAAGCATGGTAAGGGCTTCACATTGAGTAAAACACCCTTTTAGTTAAACTACATTCATTTGCAAACCATTATGAACAGCATTATTCTTGGCCAATGCCTGGGTTTGTATAAAAAAAAATGAAAAAGAGTGAATAATCCGACACCTTTCAGCCTTTTAAAATATGTGTGAGTGCTGTTTTTATTGTGTGTATGCAGCCGTACAGCTGCAACAGGCAGGTAAAGCGGCCGGGCCAAAGCCGAGCAGGCAGGCGAGGCAGCCAGGATGAAGAGGTCAGTGTGTAGCCGAGCGCTTCTCTGCCGCCGTGTTAATTTGCTATGACAAGATAAAGCTGTAATCTCGTCCCCCCCCCTCTCCTCTCACTCTCCCCCGCTGCTTCACTTCCAAGTCAACCGGTCGCAGATGAGCCTTTTACTTCCCCCTATCACTTTGTGACAATTGCCCTGAGAGAGAGACATCCCATCAACCCCCAGCCCACTCCTTCAGAGTCTAAAGCCACCAACACCTTCTCCTTTTCATTTTTCCCTGACAGTCAGCAGCAAAAGGATTGGGGATGTACCCCCCACCCCTACATACACCAAAAAAAGGGAAAAACATGCAGGCAGTCAGATCCCACCCGCACACACACACACCTTGGTTTTCCACTTAATAATCCACACTAACTATTATGCAGAGTATAATAACTACCCAAAATATATTCATACACACACACCCAACATCAGAGACAACAGAAGTCCTCATACCAATGCTGCAGAAAGCAGTTGTGTGTGATGACACTGAAGATTTTTAAATGTATGTATAAACACTGGTTCCTTTATAAAGTCCTAGAAACAACAGTGCTAAGAAAATCTGGACTATTACATTGCATTACGTGTTTGCTTAAATAATTTACAAGTAAATTCCTAGATACAATCTCATCACTGAATATTACAGTCACAGGTAACCCAGTGTGTGTGTGTGTGCACCATTATAGTCCCAGGACTTTGGTATACAGTCAGCACCTGCCACACATGCAGAGTCCACCGTGGGAGGGGCCAGCAGGCTAATCAGCAGGCTAATTACAGAATTAGCTTGCCATTACAGCTCCTAAGCACAGTTTCATTGTTTTACAGCATGCAAGAATTTATCTTCAGTATGGGGGAAAGGTCGATGGTTGTTATCAGAGCACTGCTGTGACAAGGTGTGTGTCATGGTGCCGGTCAAGGATAAAGAAAGACAGCGCATTGTGTCTTGGCATGCACACTGGCATGGACAGAAAAGTGTTATGATACAAACAAATAAATGGAAATTAGTAACACATAAGGCTGAAACCTTTAATAGATGTTCTGAAATTGAAACTAGATGTTTGTCTGTGTGCATTGCCAACATTTTGTTTTACAAACATGATTTAAGAAAAAATAAATATTGCATATCAGCAACATGTAATAACCTATACAGTCGCATAATCACACTTTGTGTACTGACTATGCGCTGTAAACCACATCACATGTATAGAATGTGTAATGACTCACATGAAGGAAAACGCAGGCCTCTTAAAACCACGCACATATTGCTGTGTACTCACATACACATGACAACTGACAGAAGTTCACATGTAAACCCATATATTGCGCTGCCTTACCCTAATATTTAACATCAGTCACAGAGAGGATGCACAGCTCTTACATACAAAGGTGCAATTACACATACAGGGCCATACATTCAGCACCACCACACAATGTCACACTTTATCCTGAAGAAAATGACTCACTGCAATGGCTCACATTTTGCAGTCACGCAACTGTGCATCAAATGGGCTCAAGGCAACGGCTGGTGGTGCACACATAAAAGTAAAAACACGTGTGCACCCAAACAGTAGCCTTGAACCTTCATTTTTTCCCCTGAAAAAAACCCAAAACAAAAACAGCTCTGGCTCTGCCAAACTGCTTTTCACTTGAAGAAAAAGTCAATTTCTGCCTCTTTAGAAAACACACTCTTTTCATGAATCACCAAACAAATATCCATATATTTTGTTTCCTTTTTGTTGAGATTTGGGTTTAAAGGTCTTAGTCAACATAAGTTGAGTAAACAACATACCAAGGAGAAATTTAAGATCTGCACTGTAGAGAAGAAATAATATTAATTTGTTTTTCAATGTGAAAAGGCATTACTATTTGCCAGTCCAAATTACTGGATTCAATAAAAGCAAAACAATTCAAATTATTTTTAACATTCTTTCTACCCAAACGGCAAAAATACCGAAAGGAAACAAACAAGGTCAATAGAGTTCACACGTAGCTCAGTACATTGACAGATATAACACACTTTTCAGGCTGTAATTTCATATTTAATATGGTTGATATTTCATAATCATTTTGTATGCAAGTGGCAGCCCTTGGCACTGACTATCACTCTGTGATGCTTGAGGTTAGGATCAACGTGAACATAATCTGATCTGGGGTCACTTTCAACCCTGAACCTCTCAAACACACAGAGGCAGAAAGCTTTATGGGAAGGAATGCGAAGGGCAGATGGCCAAAGGAGAGATGAGAGCCAAGCAGCCAATAACGAGGGCTGAAGAGACTATGAAGTCAAAGTAGAAGACAGGTAACTCAAGAGGGACATTAACTTAGCGATTGTGTTTATCCGTTTTTGATACTTTTTAAAGAAACATCATACAAACATAATGTTTTAAACAGTGATAGTTTAGCAATAGGCTTTTGAGGTAAAGCAATTGGAAAAAAGCTTTGAAATGTTGCACCTGTTTCATAGTACAACACTGAGTCAAGGCTGCCATCACCAACCATCATCATGGTTAGGTGCTAGCACCTTCTGAAACTGTGACATCGATCTGTCCGTAGCTGTCCTTACCGTGTTGGGGGGGCTGTCCAAGTTTCGATTGGGGGGTGAGCGAGGGGACACCTTGCCGCAGTAGGAGGCCAGGGGGAGGTGGATGACACCGCCCAGTCCCTCGCTCTCCTCATCCTCCACTCGCTGTCTGCTGGTTGCCATGGTTACTTCTCCATCTGTCCCCCCATATGGAGAGGCTGGTCGCTTGGAAGACATCCTGGAAAAAAAGGAGAAGGGAGATAGAAAGACAGAAAAAAACAAGAGGAAGAGTGAGTATTATTCAAAGGATGATATAACAGGTCCACAAGAGGAGTTATATGACAGGTAAGATGGTGGCAACAGCCAGTATGGAGGTTCCTCTGAATTTTTTTTTTCCTGTAAACACCTGGATAGTCAGAGCTATGATCTAGCTTTTTCTCACCTTACTGTTTGTTTACACCAAGTCCTGAAAGCATGAGGGCATCTTTGTCCTTCAATAAATCCCATTCAACTCATCAACCTGCGCCTTTTCAATTTTTTTTGTCCTGTCTCTATTAAGTAGTTTGTCTTGGTTGCACATACAGACAACAGAGCTCTCATAATGCAACTCTGCAAAAACATCCCCTTCAGTCTGTTTCAGAGCACCCAGCTCCTTGGCAGACCTTCAATCACACTCTCAGGTCTTACAGTATGTTTACCGTGGGGGCCATTCAAAATTCACGTTTCCAAAAGATGGGCCATTACTGCAAATGGAGCCCGCTTGCACTGGCATTGTGGAGGAAATGACCATTTCTTGACAATGGGCTTTCAGAGGGAGACACAGACCGAGAAAAAGCGCAGAAAAAAGACATACATAGAGAGAGAGCAGTACGCACAGTGGCAATAATGTGTGTTTATGAAAACCTCTGGACAATAGAGGAACTGGAGAAAATAGCTAGCAACACGAGGGCCCCGCTGTTTGCATTTGTTACTGTGGCTTTGTTCCCCTGAAAAAAAGGAAAGGATATAAAGCCACATCTATTAGGTGAACTCTGTCTCTCACAAGGTAAATTTGCCTCCATGTACTTCAGCTGAATAGGGATGCAGTGACTATGCGGCAATAATAGAATTTAATGTGGTTCTCAGCATCGCCTGAGTGCTTTCAGATGCACTTGTCAGCCTTGAAGCCACTGCAACTATGACCCTGGGTAATAGGCCACTAACGCTCAGTCGCACAGAGGCAACAGATGACAGGGATGGAGGGATGGAGGTGTGGATGGAGGGACTGTGAAAACATGAGAGAAGGGTGTGCAGTGGTAAGTGGTGAAAAACAAGAAACAAGCAACAGGCGTCTGACTCTTAAACTCCTCTGATTTTTTCCTTCTACTTCAGCAACTGTTTCTTAACTATCTTTGATGTCTTAAGCATTATCATCTCCTCATCCTTCCTCTACTTTTATACCTTGCCTGTCTCTGATTTCCTCTGTCTTCCTTTCTAGCCTTTCTCTCTCTCTCTCTCTCTCTCTCTCTCTCTCTCTGCTTGTCTCCGGTAAACTGATTATACTCTTGACTCTATTGGATTTCCTCTGGACTGTACATCTGGCATTGTTCCTAGGAGAAGCTCTGCCACTAATTCATTGCTTATTTACCTTATGACAGTGGAAAGGCAAACAATGTTGAGTGCTGCTCACTGGAGGCAATGAGGAAAAAAGCCATGCTAAGAAACACATCATGCAGCGTTATCACATCGCGGGGAAGGTTACGGTCAAAATCAAATCAACTTCACTGCAGTGATACCTTAAAAAAAGGCTAACTCTCCACCAGAGTGATGTAATTTAATTACATCTAATTGTTTTTGGAAAATTTCCCTGCAAGATTCATAGACCTCATAGATAATCTGATAATTTAAACCAATTTACAAATTGGTGCTATCATTTGCATTTTGCTGGGAACCTTTTATTTTCACAATGTGAACTTTTCAGGACCTCAAAAAAGCTAATTTGTTTTCTTTGCTTGCGTATTTGAGTTTCAATGAGCTCTGAATGGCTTTTAAAAGCTGTAAAATTTCATCCACTTATAAGGAACCCCTGTAATCCTTCATTTGAAGTTAAATCAGAAAATGACTAAATCACCAATGGCGGCTTTAGTTATTAACTCAAATTGTGCAGAACTTTTTTGTAAATGCTTATCAAGGCATGTGTTGGCTTTCTCACAGTTTTTACCTGTTAGTTTGATTATGAAAAGTTTAGAATGTATGACTTCTGCAGAGTGAAATGTGTATCTGCAGCTGATTTCTTTATCTGCTTTTTTCCTCTATCTTCACAGGCTTGCTCAGCAAAAAACTGGCCATAAATGACCGCTGACGTTTTGCTGTTGTGTTGATGTGTCGACAAAGGACTTTCACAATAAAACTGTACGCTGCTGTCATTAAGTGCTCTTGATATTAAAACTGACATTGATTTGTGATAACATTTATGATACTTTACAGCTGGATAAAAAATAACTGAGGAGTGTGCATGCATATCTGCGTGTGTTATTTCACACACAATCCAATGCGAGCGGCAGGTCCAGCTGTACAAACTACAGGGCTTTGAGCCACGCAGCGCACACACACACAGACACACACATATGCACATATATAGAACAGAGGCCCGAACACTGCAGGTCTGTCTTCATTGCTGCCTGTTTACTTTACCTCTTTCATTCTCTCACACTGAAGCCTTTTGTTTCACACACACACTCATGCACATACCCCTCCCTTGTGTCCTGTGCACACTTCAGCCTAGTCATAGTCATTCACACAGACCTGGGGTCAGTTCTGAATTGCTTTACCTCACTTATGTTACCCTTTGGCTCAGTAACAGAAATATCTTCGAAAACGAGTTTTAGTTTTGTTTTCTAATTTTCCAATCCATCATTTAACCACAGTAACCAAACTAACATATCTAGAGAGACAGGCAATCCACAGACCAACAGTTACACATTAACGCAAAAATTTTTTTTGCAAAAAATAACCCAAAATATAGATATACCAAAACTCTGCTGGCCAAAGACAGCATTTCACTCTGCCAAAGAGAATAAAATAAAGCACACATTTCATTTCATCATTTTCTTTTGCTATTTTCTCCCTTCTACTTCTGTGTCTCCCTCGACTCCCCTTCACACCCGATGACCGCCTCCCCCCTCTGCTACAACTTCCTCAGAGGTGGGTGTCTATGAATGGGGAGGCCGTTCACAGCTCCTCTCCGGCTATAAAACCCCTCTCTCCTCCCGTTTGCCTTTGAAGTCGAATTACTATACAATTGGGCACGGCGGGTGTGCAGGTTACGCCGGCTACTTCATTTAAAGTTTGGCAGAGCTGTCACGCCGGCGGAGACCAAGAGGAGACCTGGAGGAAGTCATTTGAAAGCGCAAAGCGATGCAAGGATTAAAAAAGATGAGGTTTTATTAAGTCGATAAATTGGCAGCAATTGCCTGGGTCATAATTAGAGAGCATTAGCATAATTTTGCCCCATCCTACAAAATCAAAAATTGAACAGTGCACGACAAACACAGGCTTTAGCACACTTAACACACACAAATGCTTCTAGCCCTTTCCATAAAACAACACAGTAATGATATTTCAAATGACCTAACACCATTGCAACAATATTGCACTCCTTTTTGTATTTTTGATTTACAAGTGAAATATTCATAAGTAAACTAAACTTAACTAAAGAGTAAAAAAGTGTAATCTGGTGTTTGTCTTTCCACAAACACACACACACAACTTGAGCACACGGTGAGAGCGCTAAGCTGAGATTAGAGCACCACTTCCTCTTGGCTTTTTGATGATTAGCGGCTCCTCAGTTAAGTCCCTCTCATATCACATATGTCCACTGCTGCTAAGTCACTAATCGGACAGCGACGGACGTCCATTAACCGGCCGAATAATCGCCATTGATGGTGGTTAACCGTCCCCTGGCCGTCGCTTACTGTAATCAACGCGTCCATTTCAAGTTGGCACATCAGCAGTGGCAAGCTTACGCACACGCAAGCATGTTTAAATACGTGCAGTGAGCTTATGAACACGCAACCGAGGGTGCTCACACA
Source organism: Coranthus polyacanthus (assembly GCA_037367275.1). Classification (NCBI taxonomy): domain Eukaryota; kingdom Metazoa; phylum Chordata; class Actinopteri; order Kurtiformes; family Apogonidae; genus Coranthus; species Coranthus polyacanthus. The sequence goes on from JAPQRN010000026.1 coordinate 22,272,291, forward strand.
TGCAACACACACACACATAAATCAAAAGAATTAAGCAAAATGGGGGCAAAGATTTGTTTAAGCTTTAATGAAGAGTGAGGGAAAGACAAAGCAGCCATCGCAGAAATGTCACAGGCTATCACACACATGCGCACACACACATGCCTGGCTCTCTCGCTCTGTGTGTCTGGCTGCTAACATAATCATGGTGCTAACTGCTCTTGTTAACTCCTCTACTCAGAACAAGCTTTCAGGGAGCGTGGGAGCCTCCTCTGGAGAATTCCACAGTAACACAAAGTGTGTGTGCTTCCGCCCTAGCATGTACAGTATTGTATGTGCGTGTGCGCATGTATGTGCTCAGTCTATCTCTAAATTACAACTCATTATTTCAACCACTGCATAAACACGCACTGCACAGTTGAATCCATCACTTCAGTGTGCTTACAGTAAAAATAAGCATGCTGGCTAATTCCAAAGTGCTGTCAAGAGTCAAAGTGACATTTGTGTTTTTTTTCCACCACCTTGTGACTGCTAAGAACTGCCTGCCTGTCACTCAGGTGCGGGCCTATTTGCGTGGAAATGTAAGCTATCTTTGAAATTGTTCTCTGAGGGAATGGAAGGGCATATCAAAATAGTTGAGCGGAATGTGCCTTTTAGATAAGGCGCCCGGGGCGTTTTGCCTCCGAGGAGCCGACCGCAACATTTACATCCGTATGACACCTCAGGCGGGAATTTAAACAAATGTTTCCCCCCGTGTCGTGCTATCACTTGCTTTATTGCAATTGCTTTTTTTCCCCTCTTCTTGTTTCTCGCTGCATTTCCTAGTCTCAGTTTTCAAAACGATTTCTCTGTCTGTCTCTATCTCTCCGTCACACACTCTTGAACTTATTTTAACATCAACTGCCCCCCCTGCTCTTTCCCTCCCTCTATCTTCCTGACTCTCTCCCCGGTGTTGTCTTACTTACTGTTCCCTCTTTACACAATCAGCTGTTTGTAAGAATGTCGCTCCATCTCTCCCTCCCTCCTTCTCCCCTTCTCTTCTCTGTGCAGAATCTTAAGGATATTGCCTAATATCTATTTATAGGCTGTCCTTTTGAACACTGGGAAGAGTGGGGCAGCAACAGAGAAGAAAGGCTGAGATGGAGGGGAAAAGATTAAGAAAGGGAGGACCTGGAAGACAGAGTCAATGATATTTCCTTTTCACTCTGTGTGAATCTCATATATGAGAGAGCTTTGATTGTTCTTGACAAGAATCAAATATTGTTTTTAGTCTTTTAGAGCAAGAGTTAAGCAGCTAAGCAAAAACAAGGTTTAAAAAACAAACACAAGAGTACAGAGAAATTACGGTCAAAATATATTTCTAATACCACTTTTAAAAACTTTTACCAAATAAGTTTTAACATGAACTGTAAACACACTGTAACACCAAGCTGGCGTAAAATTTGATTTTCCCTAATGACTTTCTCTGAAGTAAACAGTGTGTAACAGGGAGAAAATGTGAACACACTCCTGCCTGTATATGCTCACACACTCGTATACACAGACACACCCAACACATACAGACACACACTCAGCCTCACACACACAAAGCATCCTCTGTGAGGTGCCCTAAATCGGCTGCCGACAGCCCAAACCGTGTTTCCTGTCCAGCTTAACCACAAAAGGCAATAACACACAACCTAATGTCGCTGCTGTTAATCACACACACAGTGGAGAAACAGTCATCTTGTGTGTGTAGAGAGAGAGAGAGAGCGAGCAAAGGGGGTGAGCACAAAATGCGTGGGCATGTGGCCTTTGGGACTACCTCTCCCTCTCCTCCCTCTCTCTCTCATCCATTCATCCACTCAAAGCTTTAGTCACCAGCAAGGCATTGCTGCACATACTTTCCTTGTCATGTTTTCGTTTTTCTTCCCCCTGTTTAAAACCTTATTTATTTCTTTACACTGAGTCACAGGAGGATGTGATCGTCACTGACATTTTAAAGAAGAAGACTGGATGGAGAAATAGACGATGGAGATTTGAGGGAAAAGTATAGAAGAGAGAAAAAAGTTTGATCGGCTTTTCTATCTATCTTTCTCTATGTGCGAGTTAGTTAACTTTAGGTTTCTTCTGTGCTGCATCAGTTTAAGGCAAAGGGAAGACAACTCGTGGGAAAATCTTGAGTGGTGCTATAGAAAAAGCTAAGCAGAAAGAGAGAGTGGGTGGGGAGGGT
>JAPQRN010000026.1:22274581-22297224 GCA_037367275.1 Coranthus polyacanthus
CACACACACACACACACACACACACACACACACACACACACACACACACACACACACACACACACACACACTCCCAGCTGGCCTCTTTCTTTCCTCCTGCACTTTGAAACTCTCCCACCTCGGCCCAAATGGTCTCCTCCTTTTTCCTCTGACCCCCCTCCCTCCCTCCCTCCGTAGTTCTCTCCCTCTCTATCTTCCTTTTTTCTCTCTCCCTCCCTCACTACCTGGAAAGACAGAGGTTTCATTGTGGCGCTGTGAGAGGGACCTCCGAGCTTCTAACACTGTCTCCTATTGTGGAATGGAGGGATGGAGGATAAGGAGAAAAGTGTGTGTGTGTTAGAGAGAGAGGGAGAGCAACATAGTGGGATTAGTGTAAGACAAGATGCCTGGATTGATGGATGGTTGAAGAAGAAGAGATGGAGGGAGAAAAAGAGATGTGAAGTGTGAAGAGTAAAGTCTGGGTTCTACAGAGACACATACTGCTAGAGCTTTCTTGCTTTGTTGACTCCAATGTAATACCTCACACTGACCTTTGACCCCTACCCTGTGACCTCATGTCATATGACCAGACTCTTGTTAGCTTGAAGTGACACCTCTGCCCATCTGTCTGTTCGTCACACAGACTTTCCCAGCTTCTTCTAACACTTCATCACTTTTATCCCATACCCCTGACCTTCCCCATTGCCTCCTCCATCCATAAACAACAATAACAACAACAACAACAAATGCAGCCTAATCTCCGCCTCCTCTTCTTCTTTTGGCTATCGAAGAGGTTCAGCTGATCGCACTGAGGTGGGAGGCCATAGTTGGAGAGAGTTGGAAAGGTGAGGGGGTGGGTAGGAGTGTGCTGAGTGGGGAGGAAGTAGGGAGGGGGGGGCTTTAGCATTCTCCTCTGGTATTTTTCTGTCTGTCGTTCTTTCTTTCCTTTCCTTTTCTTTTTGCCCCCCCCTCTCGCTCCATAGATGGAGACACGGTTATCAAGGCTCTCTGGGGACAGACAATATGGCCCAGACAATGGCCTCCAGTCCGAGGTGGTGGTGGCGGCGAGGGGGAGAGAGCAAGCAAGAGAGAGGGAGGCCGGGACAGGGCCACAGGGGAAGACAGGGGCAGAATGGCGCATTAGTTTGCAGAGCACGGACACTCTACTCAATTACTCTGCTCTCTCTCTTTCCTTCAGACACACACACACACACACACACACATTCTCTCTTTCCTCAAACGCACACACCACTTTAATCTCACCCCTTTTAAATGAAGTACAGCGACACTTACACTGGAAGCAGCACTGCTCGCTTAAAATGAGGAAACAAGTTTGTATCGTCAGCCGCAAGAATTCCACTCTTAAAAACTGTCCAAAGCGCCGTAATCACAGAACAAAACTTGACAATAATCAAAATGATAAAATAAACTTTGATAGATTATTATTGTATAAAGTGAAAGTAGCAACACTACGTGGTAAAATACTTAGTGGCAGTAAAAATATATTTAAAGTAAAAGTAAAAGCACAGAGCAGCCCTTTTTTCAGGATTTTTTTTCAATTAGTATAGGTAATGTAATAATATATACGCAGCATTTTACAGCTTTACAGTATCAATGTGGATCTCATTTTAGCCACTGAATATACTATTAGGTTATTCCCAACTGTAATCATATTTTGTAAATTGATTAATTTTGCTTTATGTAAAAATCTACCAAATCCGACAGTTGTCAAGCAAATGTAAGGAGGAAAAGAGTTTTCTAGCCTCTGAAAGTACAGAGAATTAGAATAAAAAGGCGAAACTGTAGTGCAAGCAGCTCACAATTCTAGTCAAGTACAGTACTGGAAAACATAAATAGCTAACAATAATAAAAAAAGACAGTTTATCTCGATAAAATTAGAGAAAATCCTTCGGGCTGCTGATGTCGTCCGTGTTGCTGAATGCGACGCAAGTAATGTCAGATTGTATCTGAGTGTGTACAGCTTAAACCATTCAGTGTGTTGACACATCCACTGTTGACTGTCTTCCCCCTTCAAACGCACGGAAATGCTCTCACACACACACACACACACACACACACACACACACACACACACACACAAACACCCCAATAAACGGAGGGGACAAATGGAGGGGTGTGAAAATCCAACGCTGCCTTAACACCACACCGACAACAGAGAGAGAGACCTTTTCCTCTCCTCCTCCTCGCCTCTTCCTCCTTTACCTCCTCAAATCCCCAACATCTCCCCACCTCCCCCTTCATCTGATACTGACACTCTCACTTTTCTGTAACCCGGCTTCTTCTTCTACTCCTTCTGTCCATCAGCGAGGAATGTGTCAGTTTGACCACATCATTTTTTTCCCTTTATCGTCTCACCCTCCACTGCCAGAGCAGCTCCTTCAAACGTCTTCTTTTTCTCTATTTTCCTCTCTTCTAGTTACTTTGGCTTTCTAAATTTCTCTCTGTGTATATTTCTGTCTGTTTGTGTGAACAGATGAAGCTGTGTTAGCGAAGGCAGTCTGTTTCCACTATCTTCAGCTTAGACTGGACATTTTTGATACACAGTTGAGTGCTCAGAGGACCAGAAAAATAGTTCAAAACATAAAAAATAAACACAGTATAATAAATAAAAGTACAAATAAATCAAACAACACTGCAGTTTTGCCAAAAGAATAAGCTGTATTTATCGCTGCTAAACCAGAAAAAAATCACAAGACTTTTGTTGGCCTGTGTAAAATCAGAATCAAATTTCTATTTTTCAACCTTTTTGCTTAAAGAAAATCCTCGTTTTCCTCCTATGAATCCTCTTATTCTATAAATAAAAAACAGCCAAATACCAAAAATGATTTCTTACTTCTAAAAAGAACAAATATTTTCTTTCAGGCAAACTCTGCCAAACTCCTCACTGGCTAATTCAATCAAAAGTGACTCCAAATGAATTTTACCGACTGTATGATTTAAGAAGAATAAAAGGAGAAGAAGTATTAGCAAAAGTGAAAGAAGAGGAAATAAAATAAGAAGATGAAGCAGCATGGGTGAAGGAGGAGAGCAGACACTTACAGAGACGCAGGAACAGAGAGCATCGCGACCACCGAGGCTGGAGCGCACACACACTGGCAACTCGCACACACTCCGCTTCGCTGAGAGACTAGCGCTCAACACACACACTCGAAATACACACACGGAATAGAAGATACCCCTCTCCTGTTTCCACACATACATGCATATACACATATGAACACACACACACACACACACACACACAGACACAGACACACGGCCAGAGTCACAGTGATGGAGTGCATTACTGGAAAGCAAGAGTTTTAAGCGCTCTCCTCCTAAGTCATTGTAATCCCTGCATTTATCTCCATACATTCTGCTTTTCGGTGTAATCCTTTAAATTTTTAATTCCTCCTAGCTGTTGTTATCTTTTTTTTCCTCTCTCCTTAACCACTTTGCCGGATTGAATGGTTTATTAAAAACACATTTTTGCCATAACTGAATGCGCTCTTAAATCAAGGGGCCGCCGAAATCCCCCACACCACCACCTCCCCGACCCCAGTTTATCTCAGAACAAAAGATTAGTTTCATCGGGGAAAACAGAGCGCTACTTTAATGCAATAAAAGTCAAACAGACGCAAGAGAGAGGCGAGTGTGTGTCTCTGTGTATGTGTGTTAGTATTAAAATGCAGGGTATTATAACATAATCTGTCTCTGCCAGCATTAGCATCAAACAACCATTATTCCACAGGCAAAAAAGCCACTTGTGTTGACAGTGTTGGAAAAGGGCAAGGTTAGAGGGTTCACACCTCTAAATGAAGAAGGCCTGCACAAACATCAGAAGAGCACAGTGAGATTAACATTAGCATAAGATGCAAAAATAACAACAACACCATGCAGACTGACAATAGGATTAGTAAGCGTTGGTATTGAATTTGGATTAAGAGAAAAATAAATCACAAATAAATAAATTTAAAAAAATAGTTAGTGCAGCAGGAGGGGGTGTAAACATTTCAAATTTGGATTGGAAAAATGTATTTTGGTTGACTACTTACTTGTTGATAGCAGGTTTTGAAAGTAAGATATATGGTAAAGCAGAAGTGCCAAAAGTTGTGCTGAACAGTGGAGATGAGGAGAGGATCACACGTTCTAACTTTGACACAAACACACACATAGAAACACATGTTGCTCTCTCGCTGACACACACGCCCACACGGTTTTAAGTAGTTTGTCTACAGAGGTACTGAACTGAATGAACATGTTGATAACTTTAGTAGGAGGGACAGAGGAAGAGAGAGTCTCTCATTTCTGTTACAGAGAGAACAAACATGCACAAACGCATGCATACATTCATTCTGCTTTGCTCTAACTTTGCATGATATCTCTCCCAAATGTGTTATAGTCAATCATCAACTCTCTTCCTTACCATCTCTGACACATACACATACTTCAGCCTCAAACTCCGCCGACTCTCTGAGACAGTTCACATGCTTTACACACACACACACACACACACTCCGATTCTTCTCTCTACACAAATACCTTTCTCCTTTATACACTATCCTCCTTAGACGTTCCTCTCCCTATCTCTGTCCCGCTCCGACCGGTCCTCCGTCTCTGTCATCATGAGTACATGAATGTGTGTGTGTGTGTGTGTATGTGTGTGAGAGTGTGTGTGAGAAAGCGTCACGTACCTGTTACACTCCTGAGGTAGCTCAGGCTCAGTGAGCATGCTGGAGTAAGGGTCCGTTTCTCTCGACAACAACAACATAAAACAGTCCCACAATGCTCAGTTGAACAAGGTTAGTGTCCCCAAAACAAGACGGGATAGAAGTGATCCTTCAACCTCTCACACACACTGCTGTTTCTCTCTCTCTCTCTCTCTCTCTCTCTCTCTCTCTCTCTCTGTCTGTGTTCCTCTCTCTCTACTCACACACTTTCAGCCTCACACCCTCCCTCTCTCCCTTTGCCGCTGTCCCTCCTCTTCTCCCTCCCTTGCTGTAAGCAGTGAGATCTAGGCTCAGCTCTTAAAGGGCCAGCAGCAGAGCCTCTTTCTCTTGTGCTGTGTGTGTGCTTGTCGCTGTGTGTGTGTGTGTGTGTGTGTATATGTGTGTATGTGTGCGCAAAGGGGAGGGGCCATTTGACCAGAGGGCTCATTGCTCCTTCCCTGAGTGCAAATGCACAGCAGTGCTGCCCCTTTCCTCGTGTCCATCTCTCTCTCTTTCTCACACTTGGTTTTCACACAGTCAACAGTCACAGATCATGCAGACACACTACAGAGTGATAAGACCACTGCAAGCTCTCACGCACCTTATTATGTAATATGCAGGGAAATCGTAAGCGCATATAAAACATACAAGCACACATTATTTGCTTTTCTCTGGTTTTAAACTTTTAAACTGTTTAAATGGGACGTTAACTGTGATAGTGTAAATTGTAAGGTTTAAATTGTTAAACTATGAACCATATGTTTCTCTACCACGATCAGAAATTCATGTGCATTAACGGCGTTAAATTAGGAGATAAATACATTAAATTAAGAGATAAAATTAATTAATTTTAGGCCTTCTAACAGAGTTGCAGTACTTTTTTCCTTTTGGCTTGTGGTTACTTCACCACAAATTTAAATGTATTTAGTTTTTAAAAAAAAGAAAAAAATCTCCTGAAGTGATTTGTTTGGGATTTAGTATTCAAAAACTGAAAAAAACAGAAGTACTAATTAACTGTTGGATTTTGAAATACTACTCGACACTGACACAGTGTCCCAAATCCAACCAAAACCAGCCTCAGACGTATTTAATTAGTTGGTTTGTTTTGTTCAAGTCTCTTTGGTTCAGCATGCTACTTAAGTGTTTCTGTTTGATGCTCCACTTTACCTCACACCATGCTTTTTTTACATGATTGAGTTCACTAACAGAATAAAGCAACGGAACAGTGGATTTAAAATAAACCTTTAAATAAGATAAATTATTGATATTCTAAACTACAAATCCTTCGGTGGCAACTGAAAGCCCTGCAACACTGTCCAAATGGTTAAGTCACATCACTGACAAAATTAAATAGGCATCTTCACATGTTATAAGTGTATATAAGGTATAGCTATTCAACAGCCACTTTACAAATATGTTGAATATTTGTATGTATTTAACCTCTATTCATATTTTCAATGAAAGAGAAACATAAAAGACTTTTTATGTATGTGTTAACCATGGAATAATTATTACTTAATGGCAACTTGGGAGAAGAAATTGGGAGATGCTACGCTGAAAAAAAAACAAACAATAAAAACCCACTAAAGCTTGATAAATTTGTCTCAGCTTTTAAGCACCTACTTAAGGGCATTTTTAATATGTGTAAATGTTTTACTTCTGCTTATAAAGAGCCTACATACGGTCATCTTCAATGACTTACACTGATTATTTTATTCTTGTTTAACTGCCTTTGTTATGTTTGTTTGTCTGTCTGTATTGTTTTTTTGTTTGTTTCTTCCTGTCTCTTTTCTAACTGTCGTGTTTTCTGGCACTTACTAGGCTGGCATTGTAAATAAAAAACTGTTCTTAATGTCTTGCCTGGTAAAATAAAAAAAAGTTCAACCTCGTCCTTCCTTACTTCCTCCTCCTGCCAGTTATGTCTCCTGTCTGTTTCCTCTGATTTGTTGTCATTAACTCAGACCAAGGGGCAAAGACCTCGGTTCCAAAGTGAAGCCAATGCGTAAGTATCTTAAGTTGTCATACCGCTGACTGCCACTAGGTGTGGATCCAAAAAGCCCTGGCTCCCATAGACTTACATTGAACTTCTCTCTAAATTTTTTTTCCAGGAGTCATTCTAGTCTCATTCTTATTTTTTCCTGACAGACAGCTCGACTGTAGTTATGGTTAATAGGTCACACTCATCCTCGTGTTTACCATTTTACCAAGTCAGTAAGCCAGTATTAACTCATCCATGACCCCTTGCTCCCACAGCTCCACTTCTTTTGTCCAAATATGGTCACTTCCGGGTCAAAGAAAAGTTAACATAGCGACGGCCAGATCGCAAACTACTGGCTTCAAAACGGCAGTTCAGAAACATCACGGTTCCTCTGTCCACTAATTATATACATACTACGGTTCAAACAGTATGAGTGGTAAGTGGTGTTCGTTTAGTATTCATTTGAAAACAGCTCTGAAAAGGAGCAGTGCAGGTGTCTAAAACCCACAGCCAATCTGACTTAAGTTTTCTCCATAGCCAGGATTGATATATGTAAAATTATACACATGAATTTGACATCTGATTATTTCAACAATGTAAAAATAAAACTTAAACATGCTTCAACTCCCTTTTTTTCCCCTTTGTTTTGATGCTTTTAGAAGCAGACTTTTGACTTTTGAACATGTTACAAGAAGACGACAGCTGAACACTTTCAGCAGAACATATGCTGAAGCTCACATGCATGACTGCACACACACACACGCACACAAAATACACACAAGATACACGCATAAAATCTGACTCGAATCACCCACACCCATTGTGTCCTCAGGTGTAAGTACTGTATGTGTGTGTGTGTGTGTGTGTCAGTAGTGCATGCTGCTTTCAGCCCATAGTGCTGTCAGTCACTATTAGGGGTGTGTGGTCTATGTGTCACACATACGGCCAATCCAGCTATTGTTCTTGAGAACGCAGAGCAAAGCAGAGTTGACAGACTGCCACTTCTACGATACTTAAACACACACACAGACACACACTGACGCACAAGGGGGAGAGAGAAAGCGAGCCCTGTCACTGTACCTACTGTAGACAGACACACATGTACTGGACACTGCACAGAGTCACATACACGCATCATACAGTTTTTGTACAATCAGATCATTTTTAGTAGCTTTTCTAGAGCTTTTCATCAGTAGGTTTCATTAATCATATCTCAATTAAGTTTAAATCTTCAAGGTTTCTATTTTTTTTTTTTACAGCTGATTAAAAATTCCCTTTTAAACTTAGAAACTGAGGTTGACAAAAAATCTTTCACATTTTATTTGAATTCTATAATAACTGAATTGATTACATTCAAATGTAAAAAAAAAAGCCTCAGAATTTGATGATACAATTAAAAGCTACATACTTTCTTTTAAAACGGATCTTGAGCCAATATTCTGATGTATTATGAACTAAAAGCCATATTTAGGTGCCAGGGTTAAAGCAAACTTCTTTCAATATACTGTAAAAATTTGCCGGTTGATACGATAACTGTCTTGAGCTATGGAATTTTACTCGTCTATCCTTGGTTGTATTCAGTGGCATATCTGACAATGTGCCTTTTGAGGTAATTTGTTTCCACAGATTGCTCTGTAGGTGCCTGAGAAAATGTTTAAAAAGCAACAGGTAGTGGAACTGAAAATATCACATGGGATATCATGAGAAATTGCACTGATGTGAACCTGTCCTAATTTTAATAATAGGAAAACATCTCACTCTCTGTATTTGTCACTCTTTCTCCCTCTTCCAAACACACAATCACATACAGTCATTAAGACTGTTAATAACCACCTTTACATCGCTCTTAGTACATAAGTAAGTACATACAAACAGACAAAGCATATATCCACTCTCTATAAGACAGCAGTATGAACATGTCAATGTCATCAGCAATCAGTGGCATTAGTTTTCTATTCACTTAATCTAATTCATGGTCAAATGGACAGAATACACTGGGAGAGCTAAATCTAATCGCATTCCCTGACTAAATTGTGCCTCGATTGGAAACGGCATCTCTCCTTGACCCTGTACAACAGCTGCAAAACCAATGATAACCTCATTTGTGCATTACAGAAACTTAATTTCTCCATTATGCGGCTGAGTTGGCAGCAATCGGTCAACATAACGGAGCAACAATGACCTGGGCACATCCCGTGCCCTGCCCCTCACCCACCCAAAGAGAGCTGAGAGATCATAGTAGTATAGTATTGTGTTGAGCATATTTTGAATAGATGTTTACATTGGTTTACTGGTACAGAATGATATGGCTTTCTGGGTTTACGTTGCCATGAACTTGCCATGATTAATTCTGACTTAACAATAGAATTGCAGATATGGGCACTGAAGATGTTAATGGACATGTTAACAACAATACGTGTACCTAGGTATTCATGCATGGTAAACTTTTTAAATTAGTAATGGAAGAGAATGTCTATCTTGGCCTGAGGTCAGAGTTTCTAAGGGAGGATCAAGGAGAAGAAATATTATGAACAGCGTTCTGGGCTAACAAGCCTCTAAAGTGTAAGCCATCATCTGCAGTTAAATCATGCTGCTGAGAAATATGAATAAACAAGGCCACTGGAGTGTATTGTGCTCTGTGAGAGAACAGTGACAATAAATGTAACAGGAGTTTCACCTGAACCGAAACAAAGAGGCTTGTTAAGTGATTCATTGGTCCATAATTGAGTTTTTTTTTTTCTTTTATAGAAAGACATCAGCTAGACAAAGCTCTCATATAATGACAAGATATGCAGTATATGTTCAGCACACATAGAGGACCAATGCACTATCACTGAGAGACAGGAAAAAAGCCAGATGAACAAAACATTCACAATGCTACAAGAACACACACAAGTTCATGTTAAAAGGCACACAAACATTCACAAACACAGGAAGAGGAGTGAGCATGTACACACAACACACACAGTCCATTACAATGGAACCGTTGATGGGAGGCCCCTGTGTCGGGACCCTAACAGCTGTAGTGCATTAGGGGCCGAGCATGAGCAGGGGCAGGGAGAGACCGGCAGTAAACAATCCCTGAGGCCTGAAGACACACACACATACACACATTCACAAACATTCACGTAACGTATTATGCAAATGCACAAACACACACATCGGACACAATGTGACAAATCAGTAGTTATGGACCTAAGAGGGTTTTTTGTGGAAGAGCAAGATTACATCTAGAAAATGGCATAGTTTGCATTTAAATCGGAGAGAAATGAGCACGGTAGGGCTTGTTGAATATTGCTCTGGTGCAACACTGTGAATCCAGAGAGCAGTTCAAAATTTGGCAATGTTTTTTAAATTTTCAATCATAGCCAATCTCTGCAAGACAGATATGGACAGCCATTGACTTAAGAATGACTGATTGATACTGATTATTGATTTGCATCCCTAGACATGTATAATCACTATGTAATTTACCTCTAGTGCCAAACTGCAGTGCCAGTGCACAGACAAGTCTGACCTTTTGGCGTTTGGGATGGGTTGCCAAAGTCCAGACTGAAATCTGATGACAGTGTGATGCCCTGAAATTTAGTACAAAGTAAGTTGATAATAAGTTTATCATTACAAATAAACAGGAAGGTTGTGTGAACCTAAAACAAAGATCAACTCAACTGATCAACTGTTGTGAATTTTTTTTTTTCAAAGTTTGAAATCTAAAAATACTGCTGTTAATTTGACCCTACCTAATTGATTTACGTCACACATCAGAGCATTTTCATTCATCTCTATGCCTTTTCATGGAGGTTTTTTTTTAAATGGCTGCTCATATAAGTCACATATTAAACATGAAATAAAGTGGAACATCTGAAAAATATCAGACAATCAACATACCCTTTGCAATGTGGGGCCTCTTTAAACAGACATATGCACACACCAATTGCCAATGTGTCACGTCAAGCAGCTCAGATGAAAACCTCTTTCCCCCACTGCTGCCAGTGTTCTGACTATTTGTGCTGCTTCCTCAGTAGGAGCTACCAGTGAGGAAACGGTGGACTGGATAACGCTGATGTAATTCACCTGACTGTTATAATATTGGCACCCGCGGGAGTCGGCCGAGCCAGCATTAATACATTAATGACACCGAGACAAAACAAAGAATAGAAGCCAGATGGAAAACTTGACTCATGTCTGAAGAGACGCCCAACTTCAATCGAGCACTCTCCCCAAAATACGTTTGAAAGAGTAGGTCCAAAGTAGCTGTTTTGTCTTATTGATAGTCTGCAAACGTATGTTTTCGGTTCCATCCTGGGAAAGACTTTCAGAAATATCAGCTATGATCATCTATTTGGAATTGAGCATGATGGCCTGTAGTGTGACTGCTCCTTTTTCTCTCTCTCCCAGCTCGACTCAGTCTCACAGAGAGCTCATATATCAATACCTGTGGCATCTTTTCTTCTCTCGCTCTCCTCTTAACTTGTAGAGGAGGAGAGAGGAGAGGCCAGCGTGGAGAGGAGCAAGCTCCTATGAAGTGGATTTATCATAGGGAGACACGTGCAGGCAGAGGACCCTGTCTGAAGGTTGAGTGGCAGGCGGCAGAAACCATTAAGATAGAGCTGCTATCTCTTACTGCCAGGGCCCTCTTAATACAGGCAGGGGCTCAGGACACTCTCATTCACACAAACTCACACACGCCTTCTCTCCTGCAGTACTTGAACTGACATATGGTGACATGGATGTAGACACATGTGTGTACACTTACAAGCAGCTCTTTCTCTTAGTCTCTACCTGTCCATCTTGAATCTGTTCAACCTCTCCAAACCCATCAATCCCTGCCCGAGAGGATAAACTGACCAGACAAATGGGCAGGTAGAGACCAAGCAGTAGACAAACAATCGCTCTTTTCCAACCAAAGCACAGCGGTTTTTAAATGATACCAGGGTTTTCCCTACCATTATAGTAATGCTTAAGCACAGCACCCCAGCCATTGTGGGCACCACCTAGGCTTAATTGATATAAAACAATGTGGACAGCATCAAAACTCAGTAAATGACTATTCACACATGTAATGATGTAGTTGTAGTTTTCCTTTTAGCTTTTTGAATTTTGTTTACCATCTGCTCTACCTTTTCCAAATTTATGGCCATAATAATGGCCCAAAATGATATGGACATGATGTGACCCCCCGACCCCAACCGTGAGCCCAAATCTGTCACAAATTTAGTATAACGCTAGACCCCAAAAAGCACCTAAGCCCTTTGAAACCCTCGGCAAAACCCTGGGTATATAAAGATAAAGATTCAGGGATGAAATGAACACTGAATATAATTGAGAGAATTGTTTTCACCCTCTTTCATTCTTTGTGAAAGACTCCTCCTAACGCTAGCTCTAGCTTAGTGAACAGACAGAGTGGTTCCAAAAACGTTAAGGGGCATTATTTCCTGGAAGACTTTTAAGGGCTGTAAACACCAGAACTGAAATCCCATTAACCTTTATTGTGTTTGGGTGAATGCAGAGATCTTAAAAATATTTTAAAAACAAATCAAACTATTTGGCCTGTCTGTATTTCACCAATATGGAAAAACATGTTTTTATGATTTGGGCAAAGTCTTGAAATTGCAAAGTGATGAATTATAATTGCGCATGTGTGATAGGGGGTGTCGAGGGGCATCATTTCAACATAGTCATAGTCAGTCAAGAAATAGTGATGGGTCAAATTTAATTTCTCATATCTCTGTTGGTCAACAGTTTTTTTTCTGTTCTGCCTCTGAACATGACTGCAGAAAGTCTTGCTCAGAGTTTCTTTTGGTTATGTTCAAGGTTGCTGGACAGTGAGTGTGGCGTGTGTGTGAGTGTTTCAGAGACCGTTCCCTGTTGTGTGCTTCCACAGCACTGCTCTAACCACTGTCACAACCGATGCACGGTAAACAAAGCTGTTTTCTACTAAACAATGGCTGCGTGGAAAAGTAATTAACGATCTGTACTCTTTGTGCGAATCTCAACTCATTCCTAATTAGCAGGATTTTTTCCTCTCCTTGAAAACATCAAGTCAGTTAATTATGTCGAGGCAAAATAGACTGTTTGTGGTGTCACTTATTTATTAGTAATCTTTGGTGCTAGGAGAGTGGCTGGAGCAGACAATGCAACGAGTAAATGAAAGAGAGTCTGTGTCACAGCAGGGTTAATGAAACACTAGCTTGGGAAGATAAATAAAAAGTGAATGATTTACCAAAAAATTGACCAGTCCAGATATCTTGGAAACCCACACATATATACACATGCAGCCAAAGGCAAGTACACAAAAAAGTGTTTAAACATGAGCACACAAACACTGTCCTGCTACATGACTGCAACAAAGACAATGAAGCCTTTTCCTTGAACTCTTCAGTTATTAGCAAAGCAGTCTGACTACAATCAGTCTGAACAGAGAAAGAGAAAGGAATGACTGAAGTATCCCTATGAAAAATCTGCTGTAACCAAGATGTGACAGAGCAACATGTCTGTTATTGTTAAAGGCACAAATAAACAGACATGGATTTCATCCATCAACCATGCGCATGCCTGACGCTTCGGTCAATATGTTTCCATGGACTTTAATAAGATTGGGACAATACTAGAATGTACCCAGCATAGTCTAACTTCTTTCACCGTTTTCTTCTGTTCATGTGCTACAAAAGTCACAAAGGTTTAAGAACAACAAAATTGCTTGATGTTTCTCCACATCTCAGAAGTGGAAAGATGTCCGTTATAACTAACGTGCTCTGTAATTTTAATCCAATACAGTGTAAATGTATTATAATTGTATTTTTGTTTAGCCTCTAAGATACCACACATTCATTGGCAGATTAAAGGATATTTAGACTTTACTCTAACTTTGATCAGAGTTTTGCAGATTTGTCCATCATTCTTATTAGACTTACCATTAAAGTAGACAACCATTAAAGTTATTTTCAAAATTGTAGAATTTGTAAAAATAAAAAAAAACAAAAACGCAATCACACACTTTATGCGTGATTAGTTTTCGCTTTTCATCCGACTGATAAACCCTTCTACTGGCCTCCTGCATTCTCATACTAATTAAGTTCTTCTGAGAATAAAGGATGCCTAGAGTACATTTGATGATGGCTGATGTGTGAAAAGAAGGCAACATTTAAAGGTGTAATGTATCAATCTCTCTGCCCACCAGGAAAATAAATGACTAATATCGAGTGAACATCAGGCTTCTTTCCACAATTGACTGGACAGATTACAAGTTTATTCCATACCTTTTTATACAAGAGAGATACGGAACAGAAAAACATTTTTAACATGAAAATACATCGCATTATCACTTTGAGACTCCTTGAGCTTTGTTCTTATCCCCAGGAGCTGATGTTCTCCCTCTACCTCTCCATCACAATCTTTTCCTCAGTTACTATCTCTCAGCCCCTTTTCCATTCTTTCCATCCACTAACCCCCCCTCCCTCCTTTCTCCCCCACCTCAAAGCTGTCAGGATGTTGCCTCCTTCGGTCTGAGGCTGAATGGGGGGATTTGGCAACGTTCCCCTCTCCTCGCTCGCTGCAGCCGTTTTTAAAAGCACACATGTTTATGCACCAAATCTCTGCACTTTGTGTTTCTCCACGTCAAGACACAAGCTCAACCCTGGATTGATGCACCCTGGCAGCCCTCTGTGTACTTGCTCTGAGCGAGAAGGGGCGACGGCACAGAACAGAAGAAAAGAGCGAGCACGAGGAAATCTAGAGTGAAGAGGAAATGATTTTCTGATTTTCTACATGGGCTTTGTGGTCCTGGAAGGCTGTTTATGTGTGTGCATTTGTGTATATGTGTGTTTTTAAGTCCATCGCAGAGAACAAGAGGAAAGGAGATTGTGCTATCCACTGCCTGAGGGCTATGCTGAGCCTATATACTTAAGCCCTCACTGTTCCTTGCTTAACAATAACGCCTACTAGTTTTAATTTAATTCTGTCATTTTTTCACTAAATAATCCACTTTCATTTTCTATGTCGCAGCTGGAGAAATAAATCTAATCTTATCGCATGGCAGAACTGGGTGTGAGGGTTGGGTGCTTAAGAGTTTTTTTCTTTGCTTTTTTTTTTTTAACCATCAAGGCCATTTGGAACAATGGTGATAGAAGTGACAGAAGAGTTGGTGTGTAGTTTACAGGTTTAAAAGGGCAAGTAGGGGAAGGGGACATGAGGAAAGCACGGCAGATCTGACACTGTTTCTTGGAGATTTATAGCTAAATAAGATGTCATAGAAAGACAGGAACAAAGTGAGTGAAGCATAGGGAAAATATGGAAAAAGAACAGTGTTGGTTAAGGTACAAGGGTACTTGCAGCTGACCTGTAGCAACTCCAGTTGTGCTGAGCTTCCTAAACAACTTACCACCGCAGCAGCCACCATTAACCAGCATGCAGCGTATACACCCACACACGGTCATTAACAGACCACAACTCACCACCTTTATATAGAAGCCATTTACATCAGATTTCAATATTAGTTCAACAAGTTGCCAGCTTAAAAGCACGGCACTTGTATTTGTGTGCTGCTACTTTGACTTCGGATCAAAATACACTAGCACAGATACGTGCCACATTAACTGCTCTTGAAATCCTTCCTTTGTGTATATTTAACACAACTGGACCATGGTGAAAATGTAATTAATAATTAGTCTTACTTAGAACTTGAGGTCATGCAGAACAGAGGAGTCTTCTCACACCTTGGTGTAAGTTGAACTTACTATTTTCACAGTTTTATGTTTGTGCTCAGACAACAGCAACATACATTTTTACAACCAAAAAATAAATTATTTGTTCAGTAAACTTTACATGCTAAGTAAACATGAGTGCTGTGAGCTTAATCTGACTCAGATTCTATTCTTAGCACTTCCATCCATGATCCATGTTTGCCCACAGGAACATGATCAGAGCACTGTGGCTTTGACCCTTGACCTTTACTGTTGGCTTCTTATAATGTTGGCGCTTGTGGAGTTGTTGACATTTATCCTGCTGTTGGTCTCCTTGACTCCCTCTGCACTGCTGCTTCAAGCCTTAAATATATCTATAAAACACTGTGCAGTATGTGGTCCTATATTTACATTACATACATTAGATGGCATTGCCTGTGCCTCCATTGCATTGGTC
This sequence comes from Coranthus polyacanthus, assembly GCA_037367275.1. Classification (NCBI taxonomy): domain Eukaryota; kingdom Metazoa; phylum Chordata; class Actinopteri; order Kurtiformes; family Apogonidae; genus Coranthus; species Coranthus polyacanthus. The sequence goes on from JAPQRN010000026.1 coordinate 22,290,386, forward strand.
CGCTGCAGGGCCACCTTATGTTGTTGTGAACAACAAGCATGTTAAATCTTGATTTTTATCTCAACATACAGTGGGCTGTTTTGCATTTCTGAGTTTGTGTGTCTGTCATGGTAACCCCCGTTACCACTGCCACGGCAAACCCTCTACCTCCCCCATCCAAGCCCTTCTTTTCTCACTGTGGGAACACACTGGCACACAGATGGTTAAGCCCACCCTTGTGATGAGTGGGAAGGGTGGGAGGTGCTGCAGATGGCACAGAGGGCATCGCCAATCAGCCTACACACACACAAACACACACACACATACACTCAGAAAGTAAGAGAGAATGGTGTAAAAGCAGTGAGAGAGATACTAGGAGATGGATGGACGTAAGGTGTAGGTGGGTGTTTGAGGCTTGTGCCCCAGGTGAATTACGTGCTATGTTCATGTGATGGCTGGCGTTGGTCTAGTGTGTCGCACAAAGCCCTGGCATCAAGCTGGCACCTCTGCCCACGCCGTGGCACACTGAGAGGCACGGCGGGGCCTGCCAGAGGGCCCTGGCAGCACAGTGCATGTGTCTCTGACTTCATCTGCATCTAGGAACACGTCTAAGAGGTGCATGTATGTATATAAAAGCATGTGTATCTATAAATTATGTCAGAAAGTGTGTGTTTATCTGCACATGTATCAGCAATCAGGACCTTTCCTCCTTCCTGTAAATCATGCTGCTCTTCAAGGTATGTATAGCTAAGTGTGCATATACTGTGACCCTTCCGAACACAACACACTCCCACACACACAGCAGCACACACACACACACACACACACCGGTACCCCCTCTCATTAGGAAGACCCTACTCTGTGTCTCTAATGGCTAAGCCTTTGATATGCAATGACGACTAATTCCCTCCTGTGTTCCACTCTCTGCAGACAGCGCAGTCATTAGACCACGGACATGGACACATACACAAACACACACTGTTGTGTTTGAGCAGGAATCTAATCATTTAACCCGTCCAGAGGTTCTGATTCTCATCTGTCTTCACCTTATGTTATGAATTGTCTACCGGGGGACTCACTCCCCTTACTTGTAATGTAAATAGAACAATATTTACATAAAAACATTTGAATTTATCATTAAAAATCTCCCTTCTTGATGTGGAATTCATCCTTCTGCTCTTTAAGGCAATAAGGTGATGCCTAATTTGCTCGTTGCACTGGTTGTCTTGTATGCATAAGTTATTCTGCCATCTATCTCAGACTGTAATGAGGGAGGAAAAACCCAAACATCTAAATGCACCTACTTTTAAAAAGAAAGACTGAGGACTTCACGACACACAACTACCTTTTGTTTGTGCAAATATTGCCCTCATACATTTTCTGTGACATGAACACTAAAACCTCACAGTCGAAAACATATAGATATTATATCACAGTATTTTATCTTTTTAAAATGTAATGTCAGCTGCTGAGAAAAGCTTGTGTTTCTCATGCAATGGTTCACTACCGCAAAATTAAAATGATGCCCAAAACTGTTACATTGCAAGAAAACTCCCGCCCCAGATTTCTTGCCCTCCTACCTTTTCTTATCATTTCTTCCTTATCAGTAGTTGCCCTTCTATTACTGCGTCCTCGGCTCTGTCATTATCTATTGATTTCCTCTGTGTTATTTCTCCTCTCATCTCTCTTCAATGTCCAACCAGTGTCTTCCCTTTGTCCCTACATCCTCAGACACATTAACCTTAATCTGGTACAATAGCACTGATGTCCCTCTGTTCTCTTTCTTTTTCTCTTTTATTTCCCCTCTCACCAATCTCATCCTCTATTTCTGTTTTTTCTGATTCTTTCTTATGCGGCTTTGTCTTCTTCTCACTTGCCTCTTTTTCTCCCTCCTTCTTCTACCCAACCCTACTCCTGTTATCACTCTATTACTGTGTCCTCAGTTCATTCTGTAGTTATTAACCTGGTGAACAGCCTCACCCCTGCTGACCTCAGCCTGCTAATTCAGCTTAGGCACACTCAAACTCTGCTGACTCTATCAGACACCCTCCCTGCTCTCTCCTGCCTTCCTTTAACCTCTTTTTATACATCCTTGCTAATAACTCTCTGAATGCAGATATCTGTGTGACTGTGACTTATTGTGGAGGAAGTAGTAGAAGTATTGGTTTGCATACACACTGGCACTGAGAGAGGGTAAAAATGAGAATGTTTCTGCATAAAAAAATCAAGATTTCACGAAATACACTTTGTGTAAGTGGTGTAGGAAACTGAACAATTACGCATCAGAACTCAAACAATAGCACACTTATTACAGAATGTAAAATGGCATGACAAAAACTACCACAGGCATCTTTCCATGTGAGCAGCTGATCATGGTACAAGTAAGGAGATGCTGGGTCTGTTGACTAGTGAGAATGAGTCAGAAAAGCTATTAGCAGAAAGGCTTTGTTTGATGCTGATGACAGGCCTGGAAATGTGGCTATTAAAGTCTGACACAAGCAATGGTTGCCACAGTTACCACTTATCACCATTGCATCAGTAGGTGAGGGTGAGAAGCCAAGGCTCTGGTCAACTGCGGGACACTGCTCTGTGATGAACTCAGAAGAAAGAGACTGAGTGAACTGGTTCTTGATGAGAGACTAATTGTTTAGGTTTTATCCAAGGGTTCACTTCATCTTATAACACAACTATTCACACATTTATTAAAGAAGTGCTTTTTAAAGCACTTAATTTATTATTTCATTCATTCATTCATTTATTACCTGCATGAAGGAGGTTATGTGATCACACTTAAAAAGGGGCAAAGGATGCAATTGTTTTTCACTTTATTTTCTAACATTGGAGAACCCCAGGCTAAATGAGGTAACAGTTAAATTACAAGAATACACTAACCACCAACTGGCACGAACTGTGACACGAATTAGAACTAATGTAATAAGAACTGAAGGCTACTATGTCTTTCGAGCAGCAGAATCTCTGTTACTCTTCTGCCATTTTGGGCTTAAAGCAGTTCTCAAAAAGCACCACAGTTTCATCTTTTTCCTCTAATCTCTTTGCCTGCTACTTAGCAGTTCTGTGAAGAGGCATGGTAACAGTCATTTGACTAACCAATGGCACCAACTGACAAAATGGCGATCCAGATTCAGAGAAACTTTATTAATCCCCAGGTTGAAATTCAGTATCCATAAGCAGCAAAATAAAAACGAATGAAACAAGTAATTAGTGAATTATTTAGGAAAACATAGGTTGTAATTTGGGGTTTGTTTGTGGTTTAATAATACTGTAGGTATTAGAAGAAGAAGATTGGACTATTGGCCTTGGTGGACACTGAGCGTCCTTGTAATTTATTTACAGTATTTATTAATTTAAATCTGCTTTATGTTTGGAATTCATTTTAGAGGTGTATATTATGACATGCATAGAAAACTCTCAGATTGGACTTGTTCAGGAAAAGCAGTCTGGCCCACTGCTGACTGTCCAGTACACGGAGAAGTTGGACAGTGCATACCTCTCAGTAAGCACTAACACAGTGCCTGTGTTAGTGTTTAGTCTATGACACAGGGGTGATTGCCGCTGAAGCAGCATATGTGAATGTGTATTCAGGTGTATGTGTTTATGTGTAGGTCTGTTTGCCCATTTCTACATGTATACATGTACAGTACATGTGTGTTACCACAAAACTGGGCTGTAGTGAAATGAGTGAATGCATTAAAAGGGCTGTTGGGGAGCCCAGCTTGCTCATTGCCCGAGATAATGAGGATGTTTTCTGTCTTGAGTTCAATCAGCGCTCCCAGCTCTCTGAGATGGGAGAGCCTAGCAGATGCATGGCACGTAGCAGATGTGTGCTATTGGAGTGACATCTGAAAGTAAAACTCTAGAGCCTTTTTACGACATTGTGTGCTGCTGTTTAGATGCTCGCGATTTCCTGGCGCCAAGCTATGGTGACAACGGCAACTCAGGGAACAAGAAAAGGCAGAAAAGAAAGAGGGGAGAGAAAAGGAAAAAGGCGAGGAGAAAAAGGGAAGAAATCTTTGGCAAGGGCCTCATCTTTGAAGTGATTTGGAGAGAGATGACATGCAAAATTAGAGAGTAGCGTTTCGCCCTCTCCACTTTGACTACACATTAAACGCAACAGGGGGAAATTTTCCCCACAAAGATAAATGGTGCGGGGGGCACGCCGCGGTCCCCAAACAACACAGATTACCTTGTCTGCGCGCTTTCAGAATCTGTTAGGATTTCAGGCTGTTTGATTAAAGTTTAGTTGCTTTTTTCCCAGATTCAGGTACATGCAACTTTCCAACTATTCAGTTCCAACTTTTCAAAAGCCCAACTGTAGAAAAAGTCCTTTACTCTTCAATCATATCTCAACCAATCAAAAAAAACGGTCCTCAGCCAAAAGTACTTACAAGGAAAATATATTAAAAAAAACATTTTTTGTGTACAAAAGGCAAGATATCTGAAAGAATAAATGGCTAGGATTTATGCATGGATTTCTTTCATTGTATGCTATCTAACAGGGAAAATGTTTAATTGTACCAGTAATGCTTCTTTGGCACCTAATCACAGAATGTGTGGTTGCTAAGTAGAGCCATACTCAGATCCTATACGTTTGTCCTTTCATCCTCTTATGGTAGTGTATGGAACTGAATCAGAGTCCTACAGTTTTCTTATTATTTGCTGTTAAAACAACTGCTATTTACTATTTATTGTGGTATGGGTTTAACAGGGGTCAATCCAACATGACAGTTTCAACAGCAATTACTTCCCAACAAGATGCTTAAGTGGGCTGTTTCTTACAATACCACGCAACACTTTCCTCTGTCTGGACTTAAGAGCTATGAAAAACAGTACAGATTGCATGGAAACAGAATATGTGAATAATAAGAACAACATTATTAAAGCGAGCACATGGATCCGGACTCCTAAGTTAAAACTGGTTTACTCATAAAGATGATATGTGTGAGTCACTAAAGAATCTTATTGTTCTCTGAAGAACCATGAGGAACCACAACTTATTTGTCAAAGCAGAGGAAATATTCATTTATAAAAAGGCTTTGCTAACCACAATTTTAGCCCTCAACCTCAGTGAATCACCTCAAGCCAAAAACATCCAAAAATAGTCAAAAATATTCTCCAGAAGATTGAGATCCAAGACAAAAAGCACTTCTATGCATTGAGCTAATTTAGTGAGTGTAGGTGAGCATTTAACAGATCAGCGACCATACTTCATGAGCGTGAGAGCATTCTTCATTTACACAAGCACATACGGATATTTTTTTTGTGCCTGAGACCGATGCATTGTGTGACCGTAGATAGTGTGAGGCTGATCTAGAGGGAGTTTTATTGTTGTGCCCACGGGAGCAGATGTCGCTGGCACTTACTCAATACTTTCTCTCATTCTCTCTCTGTTTGCTGCCTCGCTGTGTTACTCCCTCTCTCCATCTCCATGTCTGTTTTTCTGTCTCTCCCTTTTTTGCTACGACCAGATGGAGAGATGCTCTGCTCCAAACCTTTTCTCACTTAGGATCACAATGCTCTGAGTCATGTGATCCAGTCTGCTATCTCCTTCCTCTCTCAGTCTGTTTCTTTTTGTCTCTGTCTTTCCGTAAGAGCTTGCTCTCCCTCTTTCTCAGTGTCCTTTTCCCCCTGACAAAGGCAGACAAAGGCCTTTCATTTCTCCTAGCCTGCCTGTGCTCTGTGTGTTTGTACTGTACCAAACTAGGCTCCCTCTCTTATTGTATTCCCTCGTTCACTTTGCAAAGAAGGTGTCTAGGGGCCCCGGGGCCCCTGTTCTGAGACAAGGGGCCTGCCTCAGCTCAGTGAGGGAGGTGGTGGGGGTGGGTAGGGCTGGCATGGAGAGTGAGAGAACGAGGAGAAGAAGAAAGAGCAAAAGCGACAGAGTATATTATTTCATTAAGTGCTTTGGAGCTCGGCGGAGATTGGGGAGTAAAACCTTGCAGCTCTGTTTGTGACAAGGGCACGACCTCCCGCAACCTGGGAACTCTATCCACACATCGCGCTGCTTTCATCTGATCCTGGGGGTGTGTGAGAGCTCTCAGTCACTGGCGCTGGCTGGCTCGCTGAGGGCGCTAAGCTTTTTAGTCAGGGCCCACTGAACGCAGGAAAAGGTGGCGAGGGATAGAGGAGGAGGGAGGGAAGGTAGAGTGACTAGTTNNNGGGGGGCAGGGTAGGTAAGGAGAGGGGGCTTTGCCCAAGCCCCGGTAAAACAGAATTGGGCATTGTCGCCGAGCAGAGCAGAGCAGAGCTAGCCCATTCTGTTGATCTGAGCAGGATCCCGGAGAAAACAAAACTGCATTGTTCCCCGCAGATGGAAGCCAGTGTCTCCTGGGTAACAGCATTAATCTCCCCTTTTCTCCTGCTTCCTCTCTTGTCGGGGCCATAATCGGTGGGCTCCTTTCAGCAGCCGAGCCAGCCTCAAAGCCCAGGCTCCTAACTAGCCTCCTAATTAGCTGCAATTACAATGAAGACAACATGATGAGATAATAGAAATTTGCAAAATAATGACATACCACGGGAAAATATTCCTCCTCCCCAAGCACCATTTTTTTCCCTCCGGGAGAGGCACAATGGAGAGCCGGGGCCCTTTTCTGAAAGCGGGGAGCTCAGAAAAAATGGTGGCGCATTATGTGGCATAGAACCCTATTGTCTGCCTTCTGGTTGCTTCAATCAACAGGCCATTGTCTGGCTGCTTAAATCAAAATGACTCAAATATGGGCTCCGTAATGATGCCCTCTCAGCACCGCATACTGAACAGAAAGAGAGACTGGAGGAGAGGAGAGGAGAGGAGAGGAGAGGAGAGGAGAGGAGAGGAGAGGAGAGGAGAGGAGAGGAGAGGAGAG
>JAPQRN010000026.1:22312273-22327086 GCA_037367275.1 Coranthus polyacanthus
GGAGTGCCAGCTGAGCTCCAGGATGTTCAACAGGTGCAACTGCTGTAGCTGCAGACAGGAGATTCCAGTGCACGTTTTTCAAAATAAAGCGTAGAGGAACGTTTTTTTATAAAATTTGAGATGTTATTTCAAACGAATAATAGTCAATAGTGCGTAAATAATGGGCTATATATATCTATTTAGACAATATATCAAATAGTATATTACGTATTGTTTTCACGTAAAAAAAGGCAACAGCTCATTTTTCAGGCGTGGCGGCTTTTATTTTGCCGTGGCGGTGCGCCATGATCAATTACATGTAGGGGAAACCCTGATGTATATTTCACAACTCCATGACACTGAATCTTGAAACTGCAAAAACAAGCCATAAAAATTCCAGAGGGTGCATGGAAATCCTCGGCACCCTTCCTCTGCCCCTCCATCACTCTTTCCTCCCCCTTAGAGTCTCTCTCAATCTGCTGTCTCCCTCTCCTATTTCTGTCCATTGTCAGTACAAAGCATCCCATTCAGGCCCTGATGACTTCTCTTATGGCAGGCAGTGGTAGGCTTAACGGACAATGGCCGTACGGAAACAAAAGCCAGTTTATTAGGCTGGAGAGTGACAGACAGACAGACAGACAGAGATGGAGAGGAGGACAGAGAGAGAGAGAGAGAGAGTGGCACTCGGTGTTCCATTGTGGCTGGACTCACATCTGGTGACCATGTGTGACCGGAGCAGCAGGGCTAATGATGGGCTTCCTGAGGCCAGCTCAATTAGGCCAGGCCTCACTGGACTCCCAGAGAGAGAAACCAGAAAGAGAGATGACTATCGACATGTCGGTTCACTATTTGTGTGTGCTTGTGTATATGAATCACTAAGTGCTACATACAGCCGTCTCCAGCTTGGATGCGTATGTGCATGTGTGAAATTTACGTCTACAAATGCAGGTTGCGTGTGCTTTCAAGCATTTGTGTGCACGTAAATTCCCACTGGCACACTCCCAAACACTGTCCTTATTCTTGAGCCCAAACGACACCTCCATTCAACACACATAGACATGCATACACACACACACCCTCCTCCTGAGTTGGCTAAAACTAACTAACAAGCCGTAAAGCCATTAACAGTTAGGGTCCTGCTTTGATGGCTCAACACAAGATTTCCGACACACTTAAAACTACATAGGGGGGAGAGCAAAAATGACGAGAGCCTACAACCATGTCCTCCGGCATGTGTGTCCATGTCTGCGTGTGATGTCTGGTGTGTGTGTTACATTGTTGTGTGTACAAGTGAACAGCAAATCAGATGGGTTCCTGTCACTGTACCATCCCTTATTATTTTTGCCTTGCAAACTATTCACCCTGAAAGACACAAACTGGCAAATACAAAACTAATAAACAGGAAAGAAAAGCCAGACTGTCTGTGTTAATAAAAGGCTTTAGTGAGGAAAATTGTATTCCAATTCTTCTCATAATCACGTGTTACTGGTCAGATGTGTATAATTAGTATTGCATAAGAAATTGAACAAACAAGAATTGGGGGCATTTGAGGCTTTCAGTTTCAGCACAAGGCCAGAAACATACAGTAATATTAGATTAATGTTTCAGACATGATGCCAGTCTGTGTCCTTTGTCAGCAACAGGACATGGTAAGAACATGGAGCTTTGTTGTATTCAAGGATTTCATCCTCGATTCCTTGTTATACTGGGAAGTTTTTATAATGTTTGGCTAATGTATAGCAACACACAAGGACAGAATATTACAAATGAATTACCCCAAAACTCTTTGATTAATTTAGCAAAAGTTTATCACGCTCTGCTGTAACTATAGCTAATGTAAGATTTGATCATTTGTCCTTCTCTGACCCAATAAAAAGAAAAGAATTTGAAAAACAACCCCCCCCCCAAAAAACTACCAGGAAATCATACTGATTTGATTTAGCACAATCATGGCGCCTCATCATTCACCAAATATAATGAGTGAAATTTGTTTTGTACATGGTGCAGATTGAGCAGATCCTTATTTAACTTGCAGAAACATTCATACTCATGTTGTTTGGTGTCACAGCTGGATGTGTGTCACGACGCCTCAGAACCCCAGAAGAGGCTGTGTGCATTTACACACAGTGTAGCAGGTAACTTCATTAACAGCAGATCAGTCAGGATCTGACAGTCATTAATGTTGTGTGTTCTGCAACTGTTACACTCTGGGATTGCAGGATAATAACTATAGCAGTGAATTCTACCCTTTGCAGGTGCTTTGTGCATTACACGCAATATTTTTGTCTTGTTTGCACCAGTTTTGCGCCTGCAAAACCCATGCAGTCTTTTTGTGGATCTGGCCCAAAGTCTGTGATGCCGTGCATTTGCTAAGGTGTACTTTATCAGTGACACAATGTATTCGAATAAAGCTTTTCCTTTTTTGAGTAACGCTTTTAATGTGTTGCAGATGATAAACTGTTTGGGGATCATATTTTCAAAGTGTCTATAACAGTATGAACAGCCTCTGTAGAACAATAGTAAAAGATGGGGAGCTTGAAACGATCCTTGTTGAACACGCTTTAGACAACAGGATTTAAAGCAACAGAACATACTCCAACAGACTCACTAAGACTAGACTGTGAGTTTCTAAGAGTGAGCAAGAAAAACTGGGTTTGATCAGTGAAGATGAACTGAGCCCAGAAACACTCACTCTAACCTCTCTCTCTCTAGCAGTAAATCAATGGTAGTCAACTGGAGTGTTCGATCCCATCCGTTTTCACTTGCTTCTTTTGTGTTGCTTTATAGATGGTTTCCGTGGTTACATGAGGTCTCTCTGCAGAGGAGAAGTGGGGTTTTAGCTGGAGAATCACAGGTTTCAGTCAGACCATCACCGTCTCACGTGAAGACCCTGTCAAAGTTGACCATCATGTGTCGGCTGGATTTGTATCTACAGGTGGATTTCTTATTTTCATCACTGGGATCGTTCATTATGTCTTTCTAAGTAAGTAGTTTGAAGCCTTATGTTTTAACTCATGACACTGGTGATTAATAACTTTACATACAAAAATAACTTTTATTGGAAAGCTAAATAAATGTATAAAATTTAAAAAGCATAAAAACACCAGCTATAACACTACAAATACATCTGGACATAACATTTGGCAATGCTACAAAGAATGTGAAGTAAATTAGCTCAAAGTGTCAAATCTAATTCTGGTATATTTGATATAGCAAATTAAAATATAGCTTAAAAAATCAGCTGATTTAACAATTAGACAGTCAACAGAGATATACATTAACAGAATTCATTAATCATTTAAGACATTTATTAAACAAAAATACCTAATGAGGGACTTAATGCTTTTTTTTCTGTTTTAGCATATGTTTTGAGCTGTTGGTCAGATAAAACAAGATGTGTCATCAAGACTTAATGTCACTGTTTTCTGAAGCTAATAAGACCAAATGTATTATTCGGGAAATGAATTCTCAAAATCAGTGGTCACCAACTGGCACACTCCGGTCCAAATCTGGACCGTGAGAGGCTTCCATCCGGACTGTGAAGCATTTAGCAATAAAAAAAAAACTGTAGAGCTATTCCCTGTAATGCCATTAAAGAAGCTTTAACAGCTACAATGAGGCCAACTCAGTAGAACTATCCTCCAACTACACTGGTTGCTGCTCCCAGGTTGCAATGTGCACTCATATACATGTGTTGTTGTTGTATGTTCAGGTAGAGAAGCGAGCAGAGCAAGGTACGCAGGTGCCATCTGAATCTTCTGAGATGACTGGACAGAACACATTTCCTCCCTCTGCGAGGCCTTTATGTTGGACAGACACATGAGGAATGAAAAATAGTGCTGCCCCCACAGAATTCATTCCTAAGCCAAAGCCGCAGTCTCCAATGAACTTATCCATGTGGCGCTCTGGCATCATTATGCATTCTACTGTACTGTTGGTGTCTATTCTTCCTGAGCTCACCTCACGACTCTTTCGTTACAGTTTGACAGGTAACCCCTATCCCCACTCAAACTCCACACCTGTCACTGTCCACAGAGCGGGGCTTCACACCACAAACAAGAGCTGCCTCCTGCCTCACAGATGAGAGAAGAAAGTTTCATCTCCGTTCAGTTAACCATAAGGCATGTTGTCACTCCATTATTATTCTTGTTATCTTTGTGGATTTTTAAAACTTCTATCTGTTTTACCCAGTTAATCTAATGCACACTGACTGACAAAGAAAAAAAAAACACTGAAGGGTCTCAAATCTCTAAATGTGCCTTTTATATTATTCATCTCAGTCAATAGAATATCCTCAGTCCTATAAGGAAAAGTAAATAAAAAGCTCTTTTAGGCAGAACTAACCTGAAACGCAAAGATGGAATAAATCACAATATAAAAAATAGAATTAAGAGAAAGAAAAGAGTAAAGAACATCATAATAAAAGAGAATAAAATAATTTAAAAATATTAAAATGATTGAAAGAAGATACAGCAATAAGACTTACAGTGCAATAAGAATACGTTATGGAGTTCATTCATAGGCACATGAAAAAATGTTTTTAACCTGGTTTTAAAAATGTCTACATTTGGGGCTGTTTGTTTTTTTCCCAGTTGTTCGCAGCAGAACAGCTGAATATTGCTTCGCAATGTTTAGTTTGGACTTAATGTTCTGTTCTCTCAGTCCTGGTTCAAATTATGAATGAGCTGCAGCTGTTTAATGCCCTTTTTGGGAAGTCCAGTTAGAAGACCATTACAGTAATCGACCCTACTGGAGATGAGACGTGGATGAGCTTCTCTTGGTCTTTTTGAGAAAAAAAACACTCTTAATTCTGTGTATATTGTTAAGTTGGTAGAAAACTGTTTTGGTAATTGCTTTGATATGGTGGTGGTGAACGTCAGTCTGAGTCTATATGTAGAAGCCTAGATTCAAGGTGTTTGCTGATGCTAATACTCTTCTCTCTTCAACAAAATAATCTCGGTTTTGTCCTCATTTAATTGAATTTATTTGTGCCAAATGCTGACACAGTGAGTCTAATGGGCTGCAGTCATCTGGTGATAGACACATGTATATCTGTGTATCATCTGCACAACTGTGGTAGTCAGTGTTGGAGTTCTGTAGAATTTGACCCAGAGGGAAAATAATATTAAATCGAAGGAGTTCAAGAACTGAACCCTTGGGGATTCCATAAGTCATAGCCACTTGTTCAGATTTATAACTGCCAATGGTGACAATCCTTATTTTGTGCACATATGTCAGCATGTGGTGCACCTAAGATGGCTTATATAGCTGTGAATTGGTCAATTTCCCTGCAGCACTTGGTACTACATAGATAGCACACACACACAGTGGCAAAGAAGCTTTTGTTGGTCACCAATGACAAACCATACCACCTGTTAATAGACTACAGCAACAAACTGCTGGCCCTTTCCTCCTCAGTCCTGCTCTCTCTCTCCACTGGCAGTGAATAAGCCGATAGAGATAATTACACAGCAAACAATAGCAGTAATTTCTATTTACATCAACCACCTGGCCCTGTCTACCACCAGCACAACACAGTTTACCCTCATCTGAGTCCACTTGGTGGACAGTTTGATCCAAAGCATGCCAGAGTAACTTCATACATCTTTTCTCTCTGTCTCTCTCCTTTCTGCCTTTGCTTCCACAGAACAAAGCTTGTTAACCTTGAGCTGTGAAAAGCTTTCTGTTGGTGTCTGAGGAGATATTAGGAAGGTGATTAAGTGAGATTGATGGTACTTTAATTCCCTGACAAAAATAATGGCTCATTCCTGTTGTTTAATCTTCAATCTTCATTACATGTGAGAGAATGTGGTGTTTAGCCAAAAGACGGCTGTGCTAACAAAGGACACCAGCAAGGATGGTGTATTTACATGTTTAATCAAAATGAATTGTAATTGAAAGTCCAAAGGAAGGCCTGGGAATGCGGAAAACTGTGGGAAGAAAAGATTGTTCAGAGATTTGAAGGTAATTCTTTTGGAAAATGACTTTTTCTTTTAATTCACTGCAGTTGACTGCAATGTAGCCACAGAGTAATTAGGAACACAATCATGACAGTCTCGCCTGCATATTACTGTTGTGATTTTCATTTAATTTGTCCAGACTTATAGATTTACTCTGTTGCCATGACCTTGAGGCACAGGAAACGCTTTCCATAATCAAATTAAAACCAACAAGTTTCATATTCTTTACTCAAAGAAGAACCTTGTCAAAGACTGCAGTCATATACATTTTCCCACGAAGCTTGCTTGTTATCATGAGGGTGGATTTGTAACCCCATTACAGTGTGATGAGAAGACCACATTACGGCAGGAAGGTTGCCTTGTGTAAAACAAAAAAACAAAAGTTAGCTTTTTAAAAGGCACAGGTTCAATTCTATCTCTTGCAGTGTTGAAGTGTCCTTGAGCAAACCAAACCTCTACCATTCTCCACAGGCACTGTTCCAAAGCTGACTCTGCTGCTGACCTCTCTGTGGAAAGTGCACATAAAATTCCTCCTTTGGGTGATCAATACCGTAAAAAAAGGATAGACGTAGCCGCTGCTATTCGCTCCTACAGTACTGGGAGGTCAGAACACAGGGTCAGCTGAAGAGCAGCGCTGTCAGAGCTGACAGGGATTCAGTGTCTTGCTCAAGGACACTTCAGCAGAAAGGATGCTTTCAGACGTAGGCCTTGGCTGGGTTTATTCAGTTCAAGGTTCAAGAGCCCTTACACACTACAACAACCCGCTGCTCTAAAAGAATTTGCATAAATAATCAAATTCTCCAATATTAAAGCATACAGCATACAAGCATGTTGCATGCTATTCGCAAAATACAAGGTCCTACATCTATGATTAATTGAGATTACAGTGACAAAAGTGAAAAAACAAATATTTTTCACTGAAATATAATTCACAAAGTAAATACTTCTCATCAGTTGAAAGTTTCAAAGCATACACAGTTTTGTCTTTGTGCCTGTCAACTGTACAGTTAAAACATTTAAAACAGCTATCTAGTCTTAAAATATAAACAAAACTTATATCAAAGCCAAGTATGTACAAATAAAAGCTACCATTAACAAGTTCTTTTCTGTAGATGACCCTGAATAAAACACACACACACTGTGATTCCTCCTCTCTCTCTCTCACACACAGACACACACACACACACACACACACACAAAACACGCTTTTCCTTTCTCAGTTTTGTTCCCTGTTAACATCCTTTGCGTACTTTTCCTGTAATTTTTTTTCAGCAACATTCAGCCTGTTTTCTATGGCAGCCTAATGATTGACTGCAAATAGATGGACTGTCAACGCAACAAACGGTACATGCAGATGAAAGGGGTCCTGCCGAGTCACACCGATATTTTGACACTGCATCCGTGCATGTATAAGCAAGCCTGTTTACCTCCATGTGTGGGTGTGTGTGCATAAATACACATGTGATGAAATGACTGTTGCCTTGTCTTTAGCTGTCCCTCTGTACAATAGGGACAACAGCAGCAACAGGAACAATCCTTTTAATCTAGTGCATCTAGTGCGGCTTCTCAGTCTGATGTCCGACTGCATGAAGAAAGGTCAAAGAGGGCTCGGCTTGGCTGGGTGGGTGGGTGGAACAAACAGCTGGGATTTGCTCTCTCTCTGTCTCCCTCTTTCTCAGTGTGGCTTCAAGGTCTGCTTTGGCGTACAGTTACAGTTAGTTTGCTTGCCATCAAAGCAAACCCAAACTTCTAAGTTCTCTAATAGAGTTGTGTGTGTGTACTCAGGGTTTCAGTACAGAAATGAATTACAGGGGGTTTTTATAACTTCCTAATAAGTTCGCCGGGAGAAAAGTTGACCAACTTGCCTTAAAGTTCATCCCATCTGTCACTCTCTACTTCCTCTTTCTGTTTCTTCTTTCTCTATTTATCCTAGCCACTGTCGCTATTTAACCATCATTTTTCCTTCCAAATCAGTATTGAACACATGGCTACCAAGTAGTGCTACACGCTGCTTAATCTAGCCCATCCTCCTCAGTTGAATACAGCTTATCAGCAAGAGACAAGGATGGAAAAAGAGAGAGATGCAAAGAGAGAGAGAAAGTGAAGGAGAATAGAGCATGAGGAGAAGGAGGGAGGAGGAAGGGGGTCAGCGGAGGTAGAAAAGAGTAGATGAATGCAGGCCCTGTTCCTTCCCACTGTCTCAAATAAGGCCTGGGTAAACAGGAAGTACAGCTGTGCTCTCTGCCTCTGACACTCTGTCTTTTTCACTCTTTCTTTTTTCCTTTACCTCCTGCATCTCCCTACCTCCCTCCCTGGGCTGTCCAAAAATAAATTGCATTCCTCCTCTACTTATAGAAACGCAGATACAATTACATTTACCTTTTCTGCTATGCCAACCTGCAAGAGTAATAACAGAAGGAACAGAGAGAAAGACAAAAAAGTAAGATGCAATAACAAACAAATGACATCCAGAATATCTCACTGGCTTCTCATCACATCGCGAAGAGTCATGATAGTTGGCAATCTGGACACGCAGTTCCCCTCAGCGGGCCCTAATCCCCCTATTTCTTTAAGAGAGAGAGGGAGTAGAGAGGAGGAGAAAGGAGGCATTGTGGCTCGAGACAGTGCAGTAAAAAGAGGAGCGTACAGTACCAAATTGAGGTCGCAGCAAGACAATGGCTGCCCTTCACTGGCTCATTCACACACGGTCTCCACACAGCTCTATCAAATGCCTCTTTCTTTTCTTCTTCCCCTCCTCTGTTCTGTTCTTTCTCTTTCTTTCTCTCACGTCCGCCTTTTCTTCTCCTCATCACAGAGGGATGGGGGATAATGAAACCCCGGCTCACCCAGGCTGTTCTGGGGCCCGTTTCAGAGAAGAGGAGCTCTCTCTCACTCTTCTCAATGGCCACCTTCTCATCTTCTCTGCACAATGCCCTACACCAGCTCCACCCACTGCTTTTGTTTTGGAGGGAGAATGAATAGTTCAACAGGAAGTGGTTTGTTTGGGAACAGGGCTGTCATCTTATTTTGAGAAAGTTTCTCATCCTTTTTGTGAAACTTACTTTTACACAGTTAAAGGTGTAGGAAACACCGAGTCATCTTTTTGCTGCTTGATAATTTAAATTCACCTTTGGCTTTAAATTAACCTTACAGAAATATGAGGAGAATCCTGTTCATCAGCTTAAAATAAAGATCTGCCATTATATTATGCCACACCGAAATGTGCTGTTTGTTATTGATAATTCCAACATAAGATATGTTAAGCAAGGCAGACAGTGTACATTTTTTTAATCTTGTGCAATGAGTTAACTCTTATTGTACATTTTGATTGGACTGTACATACAGTGAGATCAACCATTTTGTTAAATGACAATTCCAATAAAGTTGGAATCTATTTAAAAAAGACGAAACAAAGTTGGTGTCTGCAAAAAGTAAAGTTTGTTGCTGCCATGGATCGATTAGTTTCCACTGATTCTGCCCAGGAAATACGATCTCGTCTGTGCTTTGGTTCTTGTTGTCTTGGTAACCGTGCAGCCACATAAAGCTAGTTTCAAGCCAAATTCTGGGAAATCGAGCTGTGGATCTGGCCAAACTTTCTGACTTGCCAGAAATTCAACCAATCGTCTGAGAGTGAATGGGTCAAGTTTTGAAACATTATTCTGTTATTTATGAATGTACAAGACTACTTATTAGATTAGAATTACTTACATAGCTCTAATATGCCAGTAGGACTTTTTTAGTACTAAAGTATTTAAATACAGTAAAAGTACACTTCCAATGTGTATATTTTAAAGTATATGTGTAGTATGTCTTTGTTGATAATGTGAGACTTATTCTGGGATCTAACTTCACATTTAGTTTATTTATCATATGCAGTGAGATACCTTTTATTTTAGCTATACTTGGCAGTGAATTAATGACATTTATCATCTATGATAGTGTAAAATAAGGAGGACTGTCAATCTGAGTGCTGTTTGCAGTCTCTACAGATAGAAAAGAGGTTTCTCTGTCACAGGTGTTGATGCAGTAGTCAAAGCTGTAGGAATATTCATGACATGCCAATATCAGGATCAAACTCAGCTCCTACACTGAATGTACAAAATCAGACGTTCAGTTCAGTTTTTCACAGATATGCATCATCTTTGTATCCTGTTCACATGTATTCAGACCATCTGTCAACAACTTCATTCTAACATAGAGCTTGCTCTGTTTTTACAAAGAATACACAAATGTCTCATTCACTAAGTCCACATATCATACGGACATTTTATAAGAAGAAAACACCATGAACACTAAAATATGTCCCCCTTCTGTCAAATGAATGAATTCTTGGAATTCACTATTTCACACACAGACAAAACTCTCTGAATGCCTCTGCAGAGAAACAAGTTAATAAGTGAAGAGGGCAAAACCACCTTCAGGCTACTTGGGTCACAAAGGCTGATGATCCACAAACCTAATTTGGCTTGGCAAACCTAATCGTTCAAAATTGATCGAATACAGACTCTACTGGAGGCCTTTAACTGGTTTATTGCGAGACAAGGGGGGAACAGGGATTGGCATTGTTATTCAAACCACAGAAAAATTGTTGTCTTCCAATCGCATTTCAGCAGAGGGACGTCAGTTGCCCACAGGGCTGAGCGCGTGATGATGTTAAGGTGACCATTATTGGCTTTCTGAAAAAGATTGCTCTGATATCTCTTTGATGGTCAAGTGCTCTTCAGCAAAAGGCAATCATATCTCATCATATTCACATACAATGATACAGTTAAATCTGTTCACACTCAAACAAATATAGCAGGGGAACCTACTGGTGTGCACGTCCTCTGTAAAACTCATATCATAACTGGAGTCTGAAGTGGAGAGACAGGAGACCAGGGAGTGTTGGCAATGAATACTAAGGGGTGAGATGGGATTATCATTGGTCAAAGCTTTTCTATTACATTAAAAGGCAAAACACTAATTGTCGTCAATGTGAAGACCACATTATTATGCAATTTGACCATAAGGGATTTTTCAAAAACATGAATGATTTTTTTCTTAAAGGCAAAGTAGGTGACATTCCACGGTTGTGTTTATAAACAGAACTGTTCAAACTTGACCCCTTCTCTCCACTCAACAAACAAGGGAGAGAGAGAGCACTGGTCGAGTGAGCAATAGAGTGACGAAAGAGAGAGTGCTGATAGTGAGAAAAATTCTGTGAAATAGAAAAGGCGTTTTCTGATTGTTTTCACAGTGATTTTGCTCTAAAGCACACATAAACTCACCGACACCTTTGTAAAACTCCATGGGAATGTTCTAGAGGGAAATACAAATAAAGTACATGCTTCTTCCTTTTTCTTTCTCCTCCTTCCTGCTTTGTGTGGGCGACAGGGAGGGAAGAGTGTCTGTACTTTGTTCAGAGTTTTGTCTCTCAGACAAAACTGCAGTCCCTCCAAGAGCACTGAAGTGAGAAAAGCAGCTTCGTTTTTATATTGATCCACCCACACATGTGATGTTGCTACTGGCTGGAGGTACAAACTCACTGCCAGAGGTCCACACCCCCGAGAAACGTCCCGAACATAAGAAGACAAGAGGAAAATAGAAAATGCAGGCAGAGGGCAAGGTCTCTGCAGGTAAATATACCACCATACACTGACAGAGGGTCAGAAGTGATGATTTAGAGAGATTATTAATGTATGGGCCGATATTTTAGGTTTTTTGGGGGGGTAAATCTCAAATTGTGCTGAACTTAATGCCAACAATCATTTTGTCAGAAAAGTTTTCAAATTATTAATAAATGCATTAACAAAATTCCTTTGCATTCCTCACTTTTCAATCAGTCTGACAGCCAGTACCAATGTGAAGCTTTGTAAAGGTTGATATTAAGTGGGACACCAGTCAATGGCGTGTGGTTATTGTACTGTCAAGTCGATGCCATTTGCTGCAGAAACAACACATCACCAATTGCCAGCCAGGAAACGGGGCGAACATAAGACAGCTAACTGACAGATAAGACAAAGCAGACAACAGGTGGACAGACAGGCAGGCACAGTGCTAATAGAGCTGATTGTGGATGCAGTTAGATAGGTGACATCCTGTGACTCACAGGGAGCAGACAGCAGGTCTGACCTTCCAATCTTACATATAGCACAGCCACTCTCATGCTGTAATTACCTGTCACACTGTTAGCTTGTGTGTGCCTGTGTTTTGGACGGAAGGGGTGTGGTAGGAGACAGCACTTGCACTTGACCTTACATGCAACATAACCCTGTGTTTCCCATAAATTACATGAAAAATGCTCCAGAATATGTGCACACCTACCAAAGATCCTGACTCCCCAGGCCCTCTCCCTCTGTGGCTCTCTGTAATTACCTGTGGACTATTGTGTGCTGCCTGCATAGTACTCAGGGAAATGTGGGGTTGATACGCACTCAGTGACCTCTCTGATTGGGGTTAACCGCAGCCTCATTTGCATGAGGAGATGGGGCTTTCATTAGCTACCGTAGCAAGACCTCAGGTGCAAAACACACATACCTGCACACATGAACACACATGACACACACAGCAACAGAGAGCAGAGGGTAAATGATTTAACCTTTCAAGAGACACAAGGTGCTCATTTTTGTTTTTTGGTGTGTATGAAAAATATCATCACAAATGTCACCGTAGCTGAACCTTCACAAGCTAAAATATCCCCAAAAATGATAAAACAAAAACTATAATAAAACAAACTGCAGCAGAAAGTTGGTAGCAAAAGAAGACATTATGTAACACATGTGTACTTAAAGCTGCAGGAGCCGGAAATCAGGGGGAAAATACACGCCTTTCTTCTGTAGCTGTCTCGTCTCTGTCCAAACAAGACTAAATATAAATTACCCTATGCTGTTTCACGCTGCAATACAAAATGACCATATCTTGCACTGAAGGTTTAACCTCAAAAGCAGCAAATGAAATAGGAAAAACACACTCAAAATAGAGAGCCAAACCTTTTCCTTTTTAGAGTAAAACTTCCTGTGAGCTTATTTTTTCATTTTAATTTTTTCTTTTACTCTCTACAATACCAGGAACGTCATTCAGGAAAGATAACCTTTGTCTCAGGTCACCTGTTT
Organism: Coranthus polyacanthus; assembly: GCA_037367275.1. Lineage (NCBI taxonomy): Eukaryota > Metazoa > Chordata > Actinopteri > Kurtiformes > Apogonidae > Coranthus > Coranthus polyacanthus. Next base: position 22,325,304 of record JAPQRN010000026.1, read on the forward strand.
AGAGGCCTAAAAGACTCCATGTCTCTTTTGTCCCAAGGGCTATCGACATGCTTAATGGCACTTAGCACTCTGGCTGCTTTCCTAGCACATTTGCACACTTGCATATTTATATTTGGTATATTAGTACAAATTTCCATTTTATCCACTAGTCTGCTTTATTGTTGATGCTGTCTTTTTGTATCTTGTCATCATGTGAACCCTGCTGCATAACAAATTTCCCTATGTGGGACAATAAAGATAACTTTGAACCTTGTCTAAAAGCATGCGCTTATCTCATTTTAGATTATCAACATATCAGCCCTCTCTATCACAGCAGGCGTTTTGACTCATCACTGAAGGTTTCAGTTTGAAGCAGCTTAATACTTTGGCAGATACTGACTTAGTATCTAAACTAGTTTGTTTTAAGCAAATTGACATTTTTCTAAGACAGACATTAATTTTACTCAAACTGCTGAGGTGGTAAAGTTGAGGCTGTTTCAACCAAAAGGACACAATCTCACATTATATAAAAAAACACTGTATAGTATGTCATTATAAGTTAAGGCAATATGAGTATGAGTTAAGTTATGTTTACATGCACAAAATACTCTGGTTTTCGCCCTTATTCCGAAAAAGACAAAATTCTTAATATGCTGCTTCCATGACTAATGAAAATGAAGATTCCACTAATATTCCTGTTTACATGCAGCCGTGCATACCCCAATTAAAAATATGATTTTTTCAAAGTTTTCCACTAGTGACACACACTCCATTGTGTGAGCTCAGCCTCACTCTTTCATTCCTTCAAACACCTTCTGGAAAAGTTCGGCTTTTCCAAATTTGCTCATATCCTCTTTCATGATGTTTAACAATAGATGCGTTTTCTCCCTCTGATCAGAAATGTGGATTTTTCTTTGGATTCATCCATCTCTACCAGAGAGGATCTTTGTTTCTGCTCCACCTGACGTAAACAGGGGCCATGTGTCTTGCAACCTGCAGTAAAACAAGTAAATGTGAAATGTGAATGTGTTTTATAAATGTCCAAAGAGTCCTCATATAACCAGAATAATATCAGCATATCCCACATGTCTTACTTGGAAAATGCTCCATTCAGAAAAAGGCCTAATTCAAAATATGTAAATGGGATATGCTGTTTACATGACACCTGTCAAATTCAGAATATTGTTATATTCAGAATAACAGTGGAATATTAGTGTGCATGTAAACATACTCATTGTCAGTGGTGATGACAGTTCCATCAATCCAGAGTAATTGTCAACAAGTACAAATTATAGCTGGAAATGGTCTGGAAGAATGGGACTGTCCCTTGGCCAAATAGAAGTTGTCATATTTTTAAAAAGTTGCTTTGTAATACTTTGTAATAACAAATACTTACGCATGTCAGACAATACAACACTGAAAACAGCTCTGTGCAGATCTGAAATAGACTCACGCAACAAACTGGACACTTCACTCAGTGACACCTACAAATGCTCTCTCACACAGAGACACACACATACTCATACACTCTGTCCTGTGCTGTCATGTATAATTCAGCGTGTGGCCGGGCGGGCAGATGCCTCATCCCCAGGGGGTCCCATCATGTCTTTGCTAGGATGAAACATTTAACAGCACAGGACAAAATGGAACACACTCGGCAAATAAACAGGAAGCATTTCTGGAAGAACACACACAGACACCGTAGACCTATATCCGCACACATACACTGCATACACCCTCACATTCAAGTGGTTGCTTTAAAACAAGCATATGACCTCTCCAATGTGTCTACATATGCAAAATG
>JAPQRN010000026.1:22336018-22348674 GCA_037367275.1 Coranthus polyacanthus
CACAAATAAAAGTGAGGAAAAATTAAATCTCTAGTCTTATTTATGTCAACACCATTACAGAAGTCTTTTCCACTTTCGAGATTTCCCGTCTTTTTGCAGTTCTAACAAAGGGGGTGCTCCAGGGTGCAAAACCAAGCAAAGATAATAATAATAACCTTTATTTATAAAGCGCTTTTCATAGTCATGTAGTGCTTTACACTACATGACTGTAGTGCCACACACACACACGCGCGCGCACACACACACACACCAACAATATGATAATGGCCATGAGGCTGAGTACGGATGGACCAAGTAGGGAAACACCATCAGAGGAGCCATCTGCACCGAGAGCAGCAGATCAGCCACCAGGGGCACCGACACTGGGCACCCAGAGGAGGTGGGGCAGAGACACCCAACCTCCACTCAGGCAGCACAGTATGGCACCCAGGCAGCCACAGCCGACCACTGCTCCCAGCACAGAGGGCTCCCTCGGAGGAAACACTAGGAGAACATAAAAAAGATAAAATTAAAAAAAAAGTAAAAACATATAAAACTTTAAAGTAAAGTCAAGCAATAGGATGAATAAAATAAGGATATGAGCAATAAAAATAATGGTAAAATATAAATAATTATACAGTAATAAACTAAATAAATACAATATGAAATAAATAAATAGGTGTAGAGTAAAAAGGTGGGTCTTGAGCCTGCTCTTAAAAACATGAACGTTCTCTGCAGCCCTGAGGTCCTCCGGCAGGCTGTTCCAGAGATGAGGGCCATAATAATGGAAGGACGTGTCGCTGTGTGTGTGTGTCCTGACTTTTGGAATAACTAGGAGACCACTACCGGAGAAGCGCAAGGGCCGCGAAGGTTTGTACGGTAAAAGAAGTTGTGAAAGATAAGAAGGCCCAACACCATTAAGACACTTAAAAACCATTAAAAGAACCTTAAAATCAATCCTGAAACACACGGGGAGCCAATGCAGTGATTCTAAAATCGGTGTAATGTGGGCCCGCCTTCTGGTCTTTGTCAGGACACGTGCTGCTGAATTTTGTTGTAAGCCTAAGATATTCTTTTTGGGAAGACCAGAAAGCAGGGCATTACAGTAGTCGATACGACTGGTGATAAAAGCATGCATCAGCGTCTCCGTGTTGTTCTAAATATGTGGAATAAAAGTCAGCTCAGAGTCTAAAATCACGCCCAGGTTTTTAACTTGTGAGGATGGTTTAAAGGACAGTGCCTGTAGTTTAGGTAAAAGTTTCTCTCTCTGAGCCTCAGGACCGAGGACTAAAACTTCAGTCTTGTCCTGGTTAAGCTGGAGAAAGTTTTCTGCCATCCAGGATTTGATGTCTACAGTTAAAAAGTGCATCCATTGGCCTTGTGTCATCAGGAGACATGGAGATGTACAACTGTGTATCGTCAGCGTAACTGTGAAAGTTGACTCCATGTCTCCTGATGACACTGCCTAGAGGGAGCATATATAAATTAAAAAACCCTGGGCCTAAAATCGAACCCTGGGGCACACCACGTGATTTTATGAACCCTAGAGGAGCATGTATCCAGTCTTACCATGAATGTCCTGTCTGTGAGATAGGAGGTAAACAATTGTGAACAGCATGACAGGCTGATGTGTTGTAAACATTTTAAAAGGACAGTGTGATCTACTGGCTGAATCTGAAGGCAGCGCTCAGATCCAGTAGAATCAACATTGTCAGCTTCTGTGAGTCATAATTTAATCTAAAATCACTTAAAATCTTTAAGAGTGCTGTGGTTTACCCTAAAACCAGACAGAAAATTTTCCAGGACAGAGTGAGAATTAATAAAATCATTCAGCTGAGTTAAAACCAGTTTTTCTAAAAATTTTGCTTAAAAATGGTAAGTTTGATACGGGTCTAAAATTGTTAAAATCATTCAAATCTAAATTGCTCTACTTCAGCATGGGCCTCACCACTGCTCCTTTAAAGACAGCAGGAAAGACCCCTGTCTGAAGAGAGCAATTCCTTTAAAAGCTCATCTCTAAAGGATCCATAAAATAGCTTAAAAAATGGGGTCGGGATTGGGTCTAAAAGACATGTGGTGGGCCTCAATGAGGAGAAAACCTCATCAAGAGTCTAAGCATTAATCAGGACAAAACTGCCCAGTGTTTCTTTTCAATTTTCTGTTGTTCGGTGTAAATTTGATGGTTTATGGTGATCTTGTTGCGTCTCCATCTCCTCTCTGCCACCCTGCAGTTTTGTTTCAGTTTCCTCAGTTCCTCATTTCTCCAGAGATGCATGGGTTTTGTTTTGATGATCCTGGTTTTAAGTGCGCCAACTGTGTTAAGGGTTGACTGTAGTCTGCTGTTAAAATCATCAATGATAAAATCACAGGAGGCAGATAAAACAATGGGAGGGCATTTCTCTAGAACCACTATAAAATTTGCAGCAAATAAAAAGACTACAGTACATTTACTAGGAGGACGATAACAATTGCGTGGTATTCGAAAGTTGTGCATTGTTCAAATAAAATCGGTTTGGTGGCAAGCGCGTTCGTGCTTATCGAACCTGTGCCACCTCCCCTTTTACCACTCCTCGTAGGATAAAAACAGTTAAAACTAGGAAGGGAGGCCTTGGCGAGAACAACAGGTGCATCCGCACCAGCCATGTTTCAGTTAAAAACAAGCAATCCAGATCCAATCTAAAATCAGTTCATTCATAACAAAAGACTTGTTCAGCAGAGAGTGGACATTAAGGAGGGCCATGTTGATTGTTAGTGGAGACTGTTTACCGTAGGATGTGGTTGAGCTTTGGGGAGAGGTTTCAGGTTATTGATATTAATGGTAGATTTATGAGGAGGGTTATGCTGAGCCCGCTCTCTGCTGACGATGACAGGGATGTGGTGAATTGTTTTCAGTGGAGCAGCAGGTGATGGTGTGTGGGAGGAGCAGAAGGGGCGTGTGTGAGGTAAATAGTCAATCAAGTGCAGGTGTGGAGTGGTGGATGGAGTAGAGGATCTTCCAGAAACCGGAGAAGTAGAGGATACAAAGTTTATGCACATAAACAACTTCTACCACACAGCAGCAAAGTTACATACAGCGGGATATAAAACATATACAGCAAGCGACCGTGAAGCGACAGTGAAACGCATGGACACGGTGACAGTCACGGAGGTGAGGGAAACAGCGGAGGCCACACTCTGACCCAGGAGGAAGATGTATGTAGAAGGCAATAGCAAGATGCAGGGTCACAGGAGGGTGGGCTACCAAGACGGCAGAGGCCACAGGGAAACACACAGAACCATGAATGAGATGAACAGACACAGGAGGAAGACAGCAACAGTCATTCAAGTGAGGGACAAAGTGGTGAAAATTCAAAGGCGCTCCTTCACTAGACTAAATATTAGGTCTCTAGTTTGAACAGTTTTGAAAATACAGCCCTTTGAAAATGTAAGCCTTTTTGGAGCCTTTCTGTCGAAATTCTGACATTCATTACTCCTTTGATTTGACATCTACAACTGTGAAACTTTGTACTTTGGACTATTTACTACTTTTCCTCATATAAGCCTCTCAATATGGCAAAACAACTAAACAGCTCTTTCAAGATCTTCTCACAGACATCATGTTAGATAAAACACTCATAGTTGTTTTACTGTGTTAATATACACTTACATGGCATAGATAGAACTTGAAGTGTTACAATAAGGGACCTTCAAAGGTTACAAATCAGATGCATCCACTATCCTTGACCACTAAAACCTTGGGTCATCCTTGAGTCCAAGTGAAAGTATGTGCCAAATTTGAATAAATTCCCTCATGGTGTTCCTGAGATATCATGCTCATAAGAATGGACAGACATGAGGTTACAGTGACCTTGCCCTTTGGCCACAAATCATTTCAGTTCATCCTTGTGCCATTCCTGAGATATCAGGTTTTAAATGCAAACAGACAGACACACCTTCGCCGTGTGTCTCCGCCGTGAACGCATCTAAAAAAAAAATGTTTTGATGTTAGGTTGCACTGATCCTATAAACTCTAAGAGTAACTTAAAACAAATAAATACAATATACATAATCAATTCCCAAACACTGGGTCAAGAACCACAGTTGGGCCACATAAGATTTTATTTGCAGTTCAATCAATCCATATGTGCCAAAGTGATTTCATTCCTTCGATCATAAATAAATGATGAGAGATAGTGTATATGTGAAGAGAGAGTGTATGTGACTGTGAGCAACAGCAGCAGTTGCGGCATCTGTGAGGGTCACAATGTTAAAGTCCAATCCTGTTATATCAAATTAATAGTGGCCTTCTCAGCATGCCTTCATGAACACAAACACACACACAGAGTGGCAACGCATCTTCACCACTTAATCATGTTACTCACGGCCTGTTGCAGAACACACCCACTCTGACGCACAGATACAATCCACACCAACTCATGCACATACTTATATACATTGTTGACAAACAGAACTCCACATTAGAATGTAACATATAGATGTTAAATACACATCAATATACATTAAATACAGTTATATACTATATATCTTATAAGGTCCATGTCTAACAAAACGATCACATTGATCCCATTAAAGTTGCATAAGATTGCCTTATACTGATATTATATAAATCTATAAATGCACACTGAAACTAAGTTACTTTTCTGTAATTTCCTCTTAAAGGCACAATTCCCATTTCAAAAAGGACTTGCATTCTGCTATAGCTTATTCCATCTGCAATTCAATCAATCCATGTGGACAACAACATTGCCAAAGTGATTTCATCTATTCATTCATTCATTCATTCATTCATTTACAATGGATTATGGCTGTAATGCTGCATTCTGCAAATGATAATGTTAACAATAATAAAACACACTTCATCATGTTCCATGGGCAAATTAATGCCCTGGAGCACATTATATGAAATGAAGGCTGGTCTAATATTATACAGACAATGCACCATTGGGTCCAAAGATGTCATCATGAACCATAACTTATTGGAACAAATGTGCTTTGCAATTACGCATCAGTGACATCAGGGTATTATACTGTTCACGGGGGGCAAGGACACATCTCAGAACCTTGACCACTTCTCAGAGCTATCCAATAGTTATTCAAACCAAGGGTTCCTTTTGAAATACGACATCATTACTTTTCTTTGCCAAGTCTAAATCAACCCGGGTAATTAGCATTATATAAACAAGGAAGAATGAGACCTTTTCAGTGCTGTCTTTGTGAGACAGAATGGGTAGGTTGCATTGCTGATGGATTTCAATAGGGTCACCAAATACACAGTTTTGAGGCCTTGTACAGACCTTCAAACAAATACACAAACATGTTACAGAAGCAAACTTATTTGACAAACATCATGCCGCCATTATATCCTGTTCTCTCGAGTTCTTGAAACAAAAGTCCACAGCACTGTCTCATGTGCTTAGTCTTTTGCATAAAGGAGCTTTGTACAGCACTAGCCTGTTGAAATCTTGCCTTGCTGATAGCTAAGTGGTGGCATACAACTGCTTCTCTTTGCTTCTTTTTAACAGTTTTCTTGTCTCAAGCTAAGATTATAATAACAAAACAAGTGTCGCCTACATTGAGATGATAGCCGTATCTTTTCTATCTCTTACGTCCACTTAAAGCATTGAGTTATGGTGTTTGTTTCTCAGCGCCAATGCCATTTCTTTTTTCCTCTAAACTTCATTCAGTTTTTTTCCTTTTTAAGTTAAATAGCTGTTGTGTGAGTGTTTTAAGTACAAAGCATGCATGAAAACACCTGAACCTCACACATTAAAAAAAAAAGTTTAGTCAATTAGAACCAAAGTCATACTAGATGAAAATGATAAATTACTTTGCTTTCATTGACGGAAAACAAAAGTGATTTTTGTGGCTCTATGGGTCATGTTAATGTTGCTATTGCTACCTCTGTAGTAAACATTCAAGCACTTGCATAAAATGGCATTTATTGGGGTAACCTCCTTAAGTTATTTAAATAAACATTTTCTGCAGAAATCATTTCCATTGCTTGTCTCTCACTCAGAATGGCAGTGCACAGAACAAATGGCCCTCTGGATTAGCTATTAGAGCTAACTGCCCAGACATCTATGTCCGGGGCAGCCGACTGACTGACCTAACATCTGGCTGTAGTCGTCTGCACACACTGGTTTGTTTACATTTCAGATTGACTTTTATGTTTGTTTTGTTAAGTAAAGTGATAAGCTTTCTGCAATGTCAGAATGATTGGTGAACTACAAGGACAAAGAGACAAAAACTTTTGGTGCACAGAGTGGGACCTGTTGATAGCAGTTGTTGAAATTCTATGTCCATGGATGAAAGTGACACCAGCTGTGTAACTGCAACTTAGTATCTCAAAGGCAAACCTATTTCCACACTTCGTTAGTGCTGTGCCAGTGCTGGAGATAGGTCTGGCACCATCCACTATCGTTCTGAAATAAAAGCTCTCTGGGCTGTTTGGCTAGTTTCTATTTCTTTAAACGAATCACCCTTGTCTTGGGCAGCGCTGAGCATAGAATGCAAAAATAGTGCTTTTGCAAAATAGTGTTGGGGAAAAACTTGTTTTAGTCGAACATTTGACTAAAATGCGAAAGAAAATGCCACATATAATGACTTAGGCTTTTTGTCGAAACTTGCCATTTTCAGTGTGTAGTTGCAGCTAGAAGGTTGTTTCATATAGCGAGTGGACTTTGAAAAAGGTAACATGTATATAGCAGAGGGGAATATGGGCTGAAATAGTTGCCCAGTGGCAGGATTATTCCAACATGCATCCTGTGAGCCCGACTAGCATACCCCCATAACCCCATAAAATGAAAGGACTCTTTATTTAAAAAAAAAAAGATATGATTTCAAACAATTTCCTCAATATTAGTCTAGTCATTTTGTAGAGTAAACGCAGAACTACAGGTGTTTCCTAACAAATATGTGCAGTATGAAAGATAAAACGTCATTATGCTAAAGACAAACAAAAGTACTGTTGCAGATTTCTTGTCTCTAAGAAACTTCAAGCGGTGGTGGAGATGTGGCATTAGGTGAAACTATAGGTTACAGCGTGATAGACAGGAGAGTGAGAAATGAGGAGAAAGTGAAGCACTCTTTATCTGTCTTCTCTTTTTCGCCCTCTTTCCGCCAGTTGCTGTACCATTAATACCGCCTCCACAATTAGTGTCTTCTCACCGGCTACACACACTCAAACACACAGACACAGTGACACCCCAGGGCCCTGCACAACCCAAACAGCATAATTAGACATCCCCTAAACAAAGCACACACTCTGTAATTACTCTGTAATGTTACATAGCACAGGGGACTCGACAAAAGCCATTTTCGCTGGATCAACCAGTGGCACACACACATATGCACACACACACTATATTCTTGTCCCATGTGCCTGTGACTGTGTACATTTCTATTGATTTCACCAGACAGAATTCCCACTGGCTGTTGCCTGGCTCTTGAGTGTTTGGTGGAAACATGTGCGAGTGTATGAAGCACATACAGAATCTATAGGTATGTGTGTTCTTGCTTACATGAATATATTCTCCGTGTGTGTCCCTGTACTTGGCAAAAAAAAAAGAAAAGAAAAAAAAGGCAGAGCAATTGAATCTCTTCATTTGTTGCTCCATCAGGGGAGGCTGCAGGAGTACAGAAGGAGCGCTCACGCACAAACACACACATCCTAATACACTCCTCTTTCCTCTCTTGTTGCTTCCTCGTCTCCAGAACAGGACATGACTAATTTCTCCAGACAGAGCGACAGCATAAACACAGGCCCGAACACTTGTGCTGATACCATTCTTGACAGCACTCCCCTCAGCTCCAACAATCTACCACCACCACCACCCCAATCTGACCTCCTCAACACAACAGACATCGCCCACACCCAAACACACACACACACACACACACACACACGCATCCACCCTGTTCCTCCTCTCACCCTCTCCTCCCCTTTTTCCGCCTCTGTGCCCCCAAGTCAGTGCAGATATTGCTCTAAGTCCAGCGGCAGTAAATTAAATCTCTGTGCCAAGCCAAGTAGTGTGAAATCACATTAGATCTTAATCAGAGACTATTGTGTTTGCCTTGCTAGATTTTTTTCCCTTTATTGTGAGTGTTATCATTTGTTATGTATAGTTTTGTTTCACCATGTGTGTACAATCACAGGAGGAATATCTGTAAGTGAATACCTCAGAACTTGTTTAAATAGGGAGTTGCATCCATCAGCCAAGTCCTTGATGGTCAGTGTTGTGCTTCAGTTTTGTTTACATTGGGATGTGCTGCTTTTGATTAATCACCACAACAAACATACAATGTGAGAAGTTATCCTCTGATCCATCACATTGTGACCTCCTGAGCTTAATCTGATATATCTTGTGAGCAATTGTCTCATTGATGGTGTAAATAGTTGAGTCACTTAATAAACACATAGCCTTTGCTTTAAGACATGAAGGTGGTTTTTACTCCCCAGATCTCTATAAGGTTTGTCTGTCAGTCCCGATTACATTTAAAATGTGTTATCTCAGGAACGGCTTGACAAAATGTCTTAAAAATTGGCACAAACGTTCGCTTGGACAAAAGGATGAACAGATTAGAATGTGGTGGCCTAAGATCAAGGTTGCTGTGCCCAAACAAAACACGTTATGGACCATAAAACAAGAATTCAGATTATGATGTAAAGTGGATTGAAATTATGGAAAGAAGCAGTCATCTATCAACATGCTGTATGAAGCAATGAAATACCAAAAAAAAAAAAAAAAGTAAGGGATACTTGCTCTCTATTTTATTAGATGTGTCCATGCATATCTATAAGAATCTCAATAGTAGACAGATATGATTTAATGTATGGTTCTCGTCGTTTTATGTTCCCGCTTCTATTTAACCTATTGCTTAAACTTCAGCCAGTGGGCATACCAGGACAAATCCTAGTGGGCTGCTGCATCAGTGGGCCACTGGGTCATCAAAAAAATCCATAATTTTTACTGACCCTGTCTGCCTCTTTACCAGTTCTTTTTGTGTTCAGACATTCAGAGTACCCATGAGAGCCCATGAGAGTGTGATGTGTGCATGTTCTGTGACTGGGCTCACTGGCCAGCCCCTAACTGTTACCATAGGGTTATTAATATATAGGTCATACATAAAAGTCATAGTTATTTTGTTTTCCATTTAATTGCTTTTATTTCAAATGATATACACTGGCTGTCACACGCTCTTAATATTTCGTGGAGTGCCTTTAGCTTTGATTACTGCACACATTCACCGTGGCATCTTTTCAATAACCTCATGCAATGTCACATTTATTTCTGTTCAGAGTTCCGTTAATTTTTCGCCAAGATCTTGTATTGATGATGGGAGATTCGGACCGCTGCATAAAGTCTTCTTCAGCACATCCCAAACATTCTCAATGGGGTTCAGGTCTGGACTCTGTGGTTGGCCAATCCATGTGTGAAAATGATGTCTGAGCTCCCTGAACCACTCTTACACAATTTGAGCCCAGTGAATCCTGGCATTATCATCTTGGAATATGCCCATACCATCAGGGGAGAAAATATCAATTGATGTAAAAACCTGGTCATTCAGTATATTGAGGTCGTCAGTTGACCTAATTTTTTGGACACACAATGTTGCTGAACCTAGACCTGACCAACTGAAGTAATCCCAGATCATAACACTGCCCCCACAGGCTTGTATGGTAGGGTGATCACTTATTCACCTCTCTTGTCACCCTGATGTGCCCATCACTCTGGAACAGGGTCAATCTGGACTCATCAGACCACATAACATTTTTCCATTGCTCCAGTGTCCTATCTTTATGCTCCCTAGAAAATTGAAGCCTTTTTTCCCCTTTTATCCTCGCTGTTACATGGTTTTCTTAAGGCTACACAGCTGTTTAGTCCCAATCCCTTGAGTTCTCTTCACATTGTGCGTGTGTAAACGCTCTTACTTTCACTCTTAAACATAGCTGTAAGTTCTGCTGTTGATTTTTTACAATTTGATTTCAGCAAAGGTTTAAGTGATCTCTGATCGTGATCATTCAAGATTTTTTTCTGACCACATTTCTTCCTTGAAGATGATGGTTCACCACTATCCTTCCAGGTTTTAATAATGCATTGGGCAGTTTTTAACTGCCCAATGCATTATTATGCTGCAACTTCCAGTAGTTGCAGCATATCCTTAGTTGTGTTCTTTGCTTGATTCAGGCCAATAATTTGAGAGTAGGGATAGTCAAAAATTGATGTTACCAACAAGACAGCTTTGAAAATATGACGGATTTAGCATACTTTTAAAGCGGCTGCCAACAAGCAATTTTTGTTGCACTAATGAAAAATTTCCTCTTAAACTAATGATAAAAGATATGCTCACTTCTATGAAATCGAATATCGAACAACTACAATAAATTCTCATGGTCAGGTGATATAACTTACACATCATGACCATTGTTTATGCTCACAGTAGATGAGGTGACAGGACTTTCAACAGCGTATTCATGCAGAGACTTCTGTAATAATGAAGGATTCTAGGACCCTCACCCCAGAGCAATGACTGTATGTTGATGGTCACACTAAAGCTCAGCTCTTTAACAGCCACACATATTCAGAGTTGAATGATCTGGTGCAGTAAAGAACAGTTACACAAACAAAACCAAGGCCTGGAACAATGTTTTCAGATACATATATATTCAACAATAAGGACAAGAAATCTATTAATTCATTGCAGCTTACACAAAAGAGTGGGCAAGATTAGTTGTGAGGACTATTGTCAGTGGATTTTGAGCTGAAGCATGGTAGAAAAATTATTTTACTCCTTCACTGTGAACAAAATATTTGTATTAATCCTGGATTGAGTTCAGGTCTCTTCAGCTGAAAGAAAAATCTATACAGCCATCCATCACCCTGACCCCTGAGTATTCACTTGCCTACGCACTAGCTCAATGTCACACAGCTACACATTTCCATTTGTATCGTCTGCATATAACTATGGTACAACTGGAAAACAGGAACAAAGTAATTGTGACAAATAACATGCTCAAATGCACAAACTGTTAAATAAGTGTGATTTTTGTCTCTATAAATTCATTAGGCTTATCTTACCAATGACTTCCTCTTTCTCATCTATATGAGTTCACCCTTGTCTGTGTATATCAGTGTGTCTACCCTCATTTACATGTTTGCAGTTGTGTGTTTTTAAGACTGTCACTTGAACGTCTTTTGTCAAACTTCCTATTTTCTGCCACATTAAGGATGCGTGTCAGCTGGCCATTTTTTTTTTTACACATCTCACCTTTCTATGTAGTGTATACAGTGTCTATTATTGTTTTACAGTTTGACACTAATCTGACTGTACATTTTAAATAAAACATGACAATCATCAAATAAGTAATACATTTGTATTCACTGTTGTCTAAATGGTTAAGCCATTACAGTTCATTTTGCTGTAAAATTGTCTACAAATACAAGTAGGGAAAAAAAGGGAGAGAAAGAGTGGCAGACTTGTTAGCAGGAAGGGGAGCTTCTCTTCTAGCATGGCTCACCTAACATGTTTTAGTGTTGCAGCAGAAAAATACATGAAAACATGAAAGCAAGGACCATGCCTGGTTGAGATCAGTGAACCAGCCTTGATACACTGTTGACAAAGTTGTGTTTGTCTCAGTATGGAGGCCATATATGTACACAAACAGACATCCCTTTTCTCCTTTCCAGCTTCTTTGCCTGGACATCTTTGCCTTTGTCTTACAAGCGAGGGACACTCCATCAGTTTTCATTCTTCTCCCTTGCCCTGACAATGCCAGTTGAGCAAAGAACCACAAACACACAAAAGGACAAAAAAAGTGGAATTATTGATTTAATGTCAGCATCAATTAGAGGGAAGAGAGGAGAAGAGCAGTGCAGAAAGAGAGAGAGAGAGAGAGAGAGAGCGAGGGAGAGAGAGAGAAGTTGGCATCATCTAATGTAAAAGAAAAAAGCATAGAAATATATTCAGAAGCATGAAGAAATCTCCATCATCTTCAGTCCATATCCATGTTATTGCATGGACATTATGTAGGTGTGTGCATCCCCGTGTTGGTGTCACTACTAGTGGCAAAGAACACATCAATTCTTTGGTGATCAACAGATCCTAATAATATAATGCTGTTGCTTAATCCCCTTTTTGTCTTATTTGCTCCTATCTTTTATTTCAAGAGAATGACATGCAGGTATATATTTTGTATGCATGCCTGTGATGTTTCCAAAACCTCTGACAAAACAGGAAACATGCATTTTCATCCACAATATTTTTTTTGCATGTGTACATAGTGATTGCTCAAACCACTCACACAGAATATTTCAGAAGGCTGGTTGGCTTAGGTTAAAAAGGTACAAAAAGACTAGAACTAAAAATAAAACAGTCTGCAGTCTGCCTCTGTTTGGTAAAAAACATTGATTATGAAGAAAACATGGAAAATTTTGCTGGCTGACAGAATTAATTGACCTGAGGCCTTGCAACGTAAAAACTTTGAGCTTCCAAGCTCAGAGACACATCCACAGGACTGACATCTGCTGTAAAGGGGCTTGCATCTAAATCAGGACAACCTGTAGCTGAGCACTTCATGCATACATAAAGGAAAGGTCTGCTTGAAGAAATTGTGAGTGACAGGCTTTGAGGAAAGGAGACACTGTATTGATCTCCTCCAGAAAATCAGAGGTAGAAAA